>PVHP010015876.1:0-36519 GCA_004024765.1 Zapus hudsonius | reverse complement strand
GAGGGACGTGGTGTGTCTGCTAGTCAGCCATCTTGAACCGGCCTAATATATATACTTATGTGTATGCACTTATATTTGTTAAAATAACTAGCCATGTTACTTTATTGCCTAGAATTCCTTGACTAAAATTTCCAAATAAAGAAAATGCTAAGACCTAGAGCCAAATTGGCTACTCTCAGCCATATCTAGCCTTGAAAGCTTTGTTATTTTTAAAAAAATAAAAATAAAACAATTCTCTCCCAGGTAAAACTGCTAACTGATCTTTCAAAATGTATTGACTCTGACAAGCCTTTAGTTCTTTTCTAATCTTTGCTCTAAGATTTTCATCTAAACTTTAGGTTTAGATGATTTATTATTAAAAACTAACTCTATCCCACTGTAAAAAGTGGCTTAATTTTCAACATAAATTCTCTTATAGGAAATTACAAAAATCTCAGTTTCTGTACCCATGAGAATAAATTTCTATGCGAATTTCTAGACATGGTTATCTTTCTTTTTATTAACAAACATTATTTCTGGGTCATAATAATATCTGTTTAGCTACAAAAAATGCCAAAGTTAAGTTTCTATTGATCTAGTTTTATAACTGTAGTAAGATTTAAAATAAGAAATAAAATAGGCTCATTAACTGAATTTAATTAACTGTAAATGGATAAATCATCCAATCACAGGTAAATGGGTCTCAAGTGACAGCAGGAGAAAATGATCACAGGTGAGAAAGATTACTGCATATTTAAAGACATAAGAATAAGCTAATTATAACTCAAATATTGTTTAAATGCCATGCCTTAAATTCCCATGGTTGTACAGAAGTGAAATGCAATCCTTCTTAATATTAAGGATAAAACCAAGTACCTGTACCCACAGAATCCTAAGAATTCCCATTTATCATATGCAAGGCCCTGGGTTTGAGCACCAATTTTAAAAATCCCAAATCTAAGAGTTAAATTCTGTGGGAAAATACCAGTATCTATAATTTCCAGTGCTCATATTGAGCAAAGAAACACCACCCCGTTACTAACCTACTACGTCACTATGTGAGTCACCTTAAAACAAGATTTTCCTCCCTTGTTTAAAAACAAGACAACACTAAACCAAGCAACAAACGGTAAGATACAAGTTTAGACATCTTTACTTTCAGTAGAAGTCACCCAACAGCACTTGAACAAAAGCATATTGTTGCTCTTACAGTTTTGCTGCCCATCACTGTTATTTTTACTTTCAAATGTTGGATCCTTAAGAAAAACTTCCAAAGGGTACATCCTTGCCCATTGTAACATGCAAAATAAACGTTTGCTTTAAGAAAAGGAAAGTCCTATCTGGTTTCTGTAGGGTAATGCTATGGATACTTAACCTCTATGTCTTTCCCTGGATGTGAATCATTTGTTTGAGCATACAACCTGGTCCAAGCAACTGAAGTTCCAGAGTATTTTATGGACGAAATATAAGCTATTAAGAGGGTTAAGTGTACAAAGACTGGATCATTACATTCTTAATACTGTTTGTCAGTGTTTTAAGATCTTGTTAGACACACATGTCAACACTTTTAAACAGATCATCTCTAACTATGGCTCAGTGTAACTTTAGTTAAAAATGGTTAACATCCTTGATGAATACTACTAGATGAAATTTATCATGAGGACTTCCTGACATTTGTATTTCATTTAATTTCACTTTGTCCTTTAAAATCTGTCCCATCATAAATTTGAGAGGAAGCAAATGTTTTTCACTTAAAAATCAAAATATTCTGGACTACATGAGTGAATTCCAGGTCAGCCTGGGCTAGAACAAGATCCTAACTTAAAACAAAACAAAAAAGGCAGCAGAAATGGGATACCTTCCAGGGAGTTATTGGCCAGGGAGGTTCCTGAGGCTCCCAAAACATTACAGGCCATTGCCAAGGCTCTTGGTTGCCCACCAGAATGAGATGGTAAGACCCTATTTCTGAAGACCACATATGCTTGGGCTACAGGTCACTGAGAAATCAAGCTGGAGCTGAGCTGGAAACCTCCTCCCTGGTAATCAGCTGAAAGAAAGCTGGAAAAAGCTACAGCGGCATGCAGCCCTATGGGAGAGAGAAGTCATCAACGGTGGTGAACAGCAGTGAGCCTTGCAAGCCCTGAAACTGACCAGCCAGGCCAAATGGGCCAAATGGGGCAATATTGGCACATCTATTGTGAGGAAACCAATTGCTCTCTAATTGGACTGGAGGCCTGCTCCACAGGGGGGAATACATCCTTGGTACTGAAGACCTAGTCAGAAACCTATGGTGGGGGAGGTCATGAGCCCTAGGGGAGTAATATCTGCTATTGTCTTGTTAAATGCATATATTATACCCACCAAACTGCCTTATAAACACATTTTTCAAAAAATGAGCAAACCCATATAATAATGCTACTCTCACCTTTGTCTAGAGAAGCTTATCTTTTTCAGATGGCAGTGACCACTGCGATAACTCAAAAGACATCATAGTGCTGAGAAGAAACGACAGTGGAGTGTTCAGCACTGGGGCAGAATCTCTATCACACTTCCTGGGGCTCAGGGCCTATTGCATTAGAGGTGGCAGAAAGATCGTAAGAGCCAAAGGAAGGGTAGGTCTGCTTACATCACAAACTTCTAGACACAAAATGGCCTTGATACTCATGACTTCGCAGTGCCTGATAATACATACCTACACATCATGGGAGGAAAAGATGATGACACCTAAACAAAATGGAGACTAACTGAGAGGTGGAAGAGATATGGGGGAGGGTGGGGAGAGAATCATAATGGTTTATGGTCTATAATAATGAAAATTATTAATAAAAAGTTTTTAAAAGGGGCAGTCAGGTGTGGTGGTACATACCTTTAATACCAGCACTTGGGAGGCATAGGTAGAATTGCCCTGAGTTCAAGCCCACCCTGGGATTACATAGTGAATTCCAGGTCAGCCTTGGTCTCAAGAAATCCTTGGGTTTCTCGAGACCTTACCTTGAGAAACCAAAAAAAAAAAAAGGGTCTGGAGAGATGGCTCAGCAGTTAAGGTGCTTGCCTATAAGCCTAACTGCCTGGGATCAATTCCCCAGGATGCACATAAAACCATATACACAAAGTGCATGCATCTGGAGTTCATTTGCAGTGGTTGGAGACCCTGGTAACCCCATTTTTTCTGTCTCTCTCTCTCTCTCTGCTTGCAAATATTTTTTAAATAATCAAAATATTCTTTGTGAATGATAAACTCCACATTTTAGATAATAAAATAAAATTAGCATATCATTTGTTTGGGATCATGTTAATTTTAGCCAATAAATTTGGAGGCAGTTATGTTAACTTTCCTTACAAATACGACTGATAATCCTATATCCTTATCTCTAAAATTGTGACATTATGCCCATTACCATATGCATCTGTTATAAATGTTGATTTATGTGGCAGGGAAAGAAATCATTGTTTCATGTTTGCATGGCTGGAAGCCACGTTAAGCCCTAGACAACCTTGGCTGCTTCATTCTCAAACATCATATGCTCCATCTGTGGTAAAAATAACAGGCTAGAATACTTTAAAGGGTCAGTTTCTACATTAAGCATCTCACCAATAATTCGGGAGTTGCATCAAATGTCTGTTTTATTTATGTTAATTTGGCTTTATGTGCTTTATTTTATTTATGGATAGAGAATAAATAAACATTAGCAAAATGGCTCTGATGTATATAATTTTACCCGGCATTGTATTCAACAAGTACATGCAACAAAGTGAGCTCGATATGTGAAAAGCTGAGTTTCCTCATTGTCTTGGTCACAGAGTTATAAGCTGAAAACATGAATGTTAGTGTTTCTGGATGGTTTGTGAGACTTTTTCAGAGGTAAGAAAAAAGAGCTCTATCTATATGAGGTTTTTGCCTCATATGCTCACTTTAGAATTTAGCTAAAGTGGGACGCATATCTCATTTGATTATAGAGGCTGTGAGTTAAGGTACAGCTATTAACCCCAGTTTACAGAGGAAGAAACAGATTATGAAACTTACTTGGTAGAGATAAGATTCCAGCTCAGGGCTTTCCAATTCAGAGCCTCTGCACTTAAGAACTACATTAGATTGCAATGCTATAACCCATTTTCCAGATGAAGAAGGGAAGACTTTGAAAGCTTAAGCAAACTTGTTCAATATTAACACTGCTAGCAAGTTTCTGTACCCTGATTTCAACTGGGGCTTTCTAATTTCAAGTTCCTTATCATTAGTAAATGACTGATAAAAGCCTACAACAAGTAAAAGAATTCTGAAATACAAATAAAATTTAAATAAAGACTTATAAAGTATCCACACACATGACCTGCTAGATAGCTCTGCACCACAGATAGGCTGTTCAACTTTTAAGATACAGTTCTTTAAAACTGCCTTGGTTGTTATGATAGACAGAGCCAGCCAACATTTCTTCCAAACATCCTTCTCCCTTGCTGCCACTCAATGTTTAAGAAATAAAGCCACATTCTGACTTCCCAGGCTATCTGGCAGTAGAGGTAGCCGTGTAGCCTAGTTCCTGTCTACGACCAAACAAAAAAGACTGCTAGGAAGGGGAAGTTGGCCTCTAGAAAACCTTTGCTTTCCTAATCAAAGGTACAGCCACACTGGCTACACTTTTTACTCCTTCCTACAACAAATATGGACGTACTGCCTAGCACTAAATCGGCTATTTTTTATGCAGAGACAAACATAAAAAGGGAATCTAATAGACTGTCAATGGCAGAACAGAAAGATGTGAAGAACTTGTTTCTTGGGCTGGTGATGTAGCCTAATGGTAGCATACTTGCCTAGCATGTATAAGATCATTCATGTTCAAGCCAAAGCACTGAGGAAAAAAGGAAGGAAGAAGCTGGGTGTGGTGGCGCACGCCTTTAATCCCAGCACTCAGAAGGCAGAGGTAGGAGGATCACCTTGAGTCCCAGGCTACCCTGAGACTACAGAGTAAATTCCAGGTCAGTCTGGGCTAGAGTGAGACCCTTCCTTTTTTTTTTTTTTTTTGTTTGTTTTTTCGAGGTGGGGTCTCACTCTAGTCCAGGCTGACCTGGAATTCACTCTGTAGTCTCAGGGTGCCCTCGAACTCACAGTGATCCTACCTCTGCCTCCCGAGTGCTGGGATGAAAGGCGTGCACCACCACGCCTGGCTGAGACCCTTCCTGAAGGAAAAAAAAAAAGGAAGGAAGGAAGGAAGGAAGAACATAGATGCTTATTATATTGCTGAACTACTGAGTTAGTAACTCCTGAACTATATATTTTTGAACTTGTTACAAGATAAACCAAAAATATTCATATGGTTTAAACTTGGTCTTCTGTTATTCCCAAAAGTCTTCCTAGGAGCTGGAGAGATGGCTCAGCAGTTAAAGGTGATTGCTTGCAAAGTCTATGAGCCCAGATTCTATTCCTTAGCACACACATAAAGCAAGACACAAAAAGTGGTACAAGCATCTGACATTATTTGCAGTGGCAAGAGCCCCTGGTGCACATGTGCATACACATGCACACATGCAAATAAATAAAAATAAGACTTAATTAAAATTTTACAGTAACTTACTCTAAGCTTAATGAAACTTGTAAATATTAACAAATTGCATGGAAAAAAATTAATCTCTCTAGACTGGACTGGGAACATGGCTCAATGATTAAAGGTGCTAGCATACAAAACCTGTTGGCCCACGTTCAATTCCCCAGTGCCCATTTAAAAACAGATGCACAAAGTGGCAACGTGTCTAGAATGCATCTACAGCAGCAAGAAGCCCTGGTACACTCACACACTGTCTCCATCTCTGACTTTCTCTCTCTCAAACTCAAATAAAGATATACTTTCAAAAATCCCTCTAGACAACTCAATTGCCAAAGAAATCAGAAGACTTCATGTCATCTGCATTGCTAGCATTTCTAAAAATATGAGACTTTTCTAACAACACAGGTCATACACTATGTTTGAACTGGCAGCCTTGAACATAGGAATCAAAGTTCCCCATTTACTATCATCCCCATTTCACCAGCTTCACTATTTACTAATTAAGTCTATAGTCACGTTTGAATGTGTGACTTCCAGTATAAGATACCTCAATCTAAATCTGATCTAGAATAGCTCACAAATATCTAATCAATTACTACCAAAGATATGGCACAAGGATTTTACTATAGCAAAAAAGTCTTCTGAAGATGCCCAAGAGATGAATTATTCTGACCTTTATTCTTGGAGTCAAACTCTGGAAACCACTTTAAAATAAAGAGTTAGAAATAACCCAATATTCCAATAGTAATCAAAAGTCCAAGAAACATCTAGATTTCTTCCATGTAAGTGGTAAGGAAAGAGCTGGAGCATAGCTCAGCAACAGAGAACTTGCCTAGCAAGAACAAAGCCCTGGGTTTGGTACCTGACACCATTTTTTTTCAATATTCCAGGTTTATTTTAATTTCTAAAAGAGTTTTTGAAAATCCTAAAGGAAATTTGCAGAGTTTTGTATCAAATACACAGCTTATACTATAATAATGGAATTGGGAAGAAAACATGGCCTCACTGAGGCTTGCCTATTATCTGTGGCCCACTCAGCTAAAAGAGATGTGTCTGTCTTAAGATTTCTCTAAAACCTCAAAATCATCCTTATAGACACTTCCTGTTGTCAAAGACTAGGCTCCTTCTGAAATATACTCTAACCATCCCTATAGACACGTCTTATTAACTCCACGGACCAGGACTCTTTTTCAAAACCCTCATCACAGACACTTCCTGTTAACATAAGGACCAAGTTCTTTCTGAAACTTACTCTACACTGTCCACACAGAAACGTACTATTAACACAATGGCCCAGGAGCCTTCTGAAACCCATGGTAGCCATCACATAGATACTTCCTATTAACACAGTGGCCTAGGATCCCTCTGAAGCCTACTCTACCTGTTCACTTAGACACCTTCTATTAATACCATTGTCCAGAACATATGTGACAACACAAACCTTCAACAAAGGAGAGCCTTTGCTACCTGGAGGGATATTGGAACAGCAAAGAAAAGACTAAGTCCTAAGACTTGTGCAGAATTTGTATTTTTGTGCCCTTGAATCTTGCTGTTCCAAGAGGTATCCACTGGCCACATGTGGCCACTGTATGCTTGAAACAGAGCAAGTATAGTAAGCAGTTGGATATAAGGAGCCAAAGTCAGTGGGCACTCTAGTGGCTACTGTATTAGACAAAGCAGCTCTGTGGAGGAAAACAATGAATGCATACATGTTGACAACTGGTGCAAGATAGACCAAATGTTCCATGTTTTCCAGTCTGATCATATAGATAATACAGCTTTCTCCATGTTAAAAGCTTTTAAAAAAGGAATTGGGGGCTGGAAGACCTCAACAGAAAAGCAGACTTAAAACTCACCCACCCTGACTCAGGGAACTTAGCAGAAGAGGAGGCTGAAAGACTGTAAGAGCCATGGTGGGGGAGAATATCCAGAGACATTGCCCCCCTCAACAATAACACACAAAAGAAAAAACTAGCTACTTCTTGTACAATTCATAACCCCCTACCCCATGGTCTAGTCCAGCAATCCCACTGAGGAGGGCCCCTAGTAGGATGGGGACAAGGAGGAGGGAAATGGGGGTACCACAACAAGACTTGCTCATACAATGTATTTAATTATTAACACTAAATAAGTTTTTAAAAAAATGGAAGTTTATACATAACAGAATCTATAAGTATTTGTTGATTATTTTATTCAAACTAAAATTTAGACCTGATGAATAGTTTTGATTCCCCAAAAGAGAGGGGTGAACCAAAAATAGAAAATTTTATTGAAACAAAGTGAAATGGAACAAACAAAACTGATAATGAGACTTGAAACATAAACAGCTGGGCTGAGAACCCAAGGTGGGGCACTGCTCTGGGGTAGGGTGTATCTTTACCAGACTCATCAAAGACCACTTGTGATGTTTAGGAGCATTAGGGGAGCTCCCAGGGTAAGCAGTATAGAAACAGTGGTTAGAATAAGGGTTTACAGATGTGCTGTAATGTGAATATCAATACAACCTTATCCACATGTTGGTAATGCCTGGATCAATCAGGTTACAAATATAAGACAACACTAGATTAATCAGGAGAAGCAAGAGTATGTCACTTGAGTTCTTCTGCCCGGCTACCAATTCCTTTTTTAAAAGCTTTTTACCTGACACCGTTTTTTTTTTGTTTTGTTTTGTTTTGTTTTTTGTTTTTCGAGGTAGGGTCTCACTCTAGCCCAGGCTGACCTGGAATTCACTATGTAGTCTCAGGGTGGCCTTGAGACACCATTTTTTTAAAGGCCGCAAGGAAATATAAAAGTAGAGCAGTAGCCGGGCCTGGTGGTACATGCCTTATAATCCCAGATCTTCAGGAGCCTGGGACACAAATATCATATAGTCATGGCCTGTCTGGACTACAAAGCAAGTTCAAGGATAGCCTGAGAAAATTAGAGTAACCCTGTGTCTAAAAGAAAAAAAAAAAAAAGGCTGGGGATGTAGCTCTGGGATAGAGTGCCTGCCAAGCAAGCATGAGACCCTAGTATGTCCAATCCCCAGAAAGAAGGGAGGAGAAACAAGCAAGCAAATAAACAAAAACATAGCACCCCAAATCCTCTAAACAACAAACTGGGGCTATGGTTTAACAATCCCAGCAGCAAAAGAATGTCTGTACCACCTCTACACACTTGTACATTCCTGGTCAAGTTTAGGCTCCCAGTACACAAAGCTATAAAGCTAAATTTCATAGGACCCTTAAATGCCATACATGAGGAATGATGTTTCTGGACATTTCAAGAAGGTTATTATTTAGGATAAATTTTTCACTAACATTAAGAAAACACATACCTATCCAGATTCTAAAAAAAGTATTTCTTGTCCGTTCTTTGGACAAGTCATGTAAATGATGGGCCAAATTATTTTTTAATATATTATTTATTTATTTACAAGCAGAGAGACAGAGAGAGAGAGAGAGAGAGAGAGAGAGAGAGAGAGAGAGAGAGAGAGAGAGATAGAACGCAATCATAGGTGTGCCAGAGCCTCTAGCCACTGCAAACAAACTCCTGATGCATGTGCCAATTTGTGCATCAGGCTATGTGGGTACTGGGGAATTGAACCCGGGTCATGAGGATATAGGCAAGTACCTTAACCACTTAACCATATCTCCACCGCCCAAATTATTTTTAAATCACTGGACTATACCCACTAATCAGTGGGAGTTCATATGCACTGTGCAAAAACTCACTGTATCCCTTAAAAAAATTTTTTTTTGGTTTTTCGAGGTAGGATCTCGCTCTAGCCCAGGCTGACCTGGAATTCACTATGTAGTCTCAGAGTGGTCTAGAACTCACGGTGATCCTCCTACTTCTGCCTCCTGAGTGCTGGGATTAAAGGTGTGCACCACCACGCCCAGCTTCCACTATTTTCAAATGCACTTCATTATACATTATATATTACTTCATTGCCATTACGGAATGGCCATGCCAATTTTGATCCAGTATATACTCTGTGTGTTCACCCTCAGATCCTGAATAATACATATTTGCTACAACTCAGTATATACTAAAATTATCATCTATAATAAATATATATTGTATATATTGTAAACCAAACTATCATAATTTTGAAATTTCCAATTTAAAAAATTATAGTATATGTTAGAGAAAGCAAGAATTAAATCTACTTATCATTAGTAACCACTGAACACTCATTATGCAACAGCCCTTTCATGAAAGCCAACAATAATCCTGTAAAATAGCTATTAAAATTATCCCCATTTTATAGATAAGGAAATGGAGGCTTAGAAAGGTTAATTTGCCCCAAGTCACATGTCCAATAAGTAGAAGAGCTAGGATTCCAGAATTTAAAGCCAATTTAACTACAATATTAAGATGCAGCCCGCTTCTTAAAGAAGTACTAAAGATATATAATCGTAACTAAAAAACCCAGATTTGGAGCCGGGCGTGGTGGCGCACGCCTTTAATCCCAGCACTCGGTAGGCAGAGGTAGGAGGATTGCCGTGAGTTCGAGGCCACCCTGAGACTACACAGTGAATTCCAGGTCAGCCTGGACTAGAGCGAGACCCTACCTCGAAAAACCAAAAAACAAACAAACAAACAAACAAAAAAGATATATAATCGTTATTAAATTGGCTGGAAAAAGAAACTGTCTTTTTTGGGTCTAGATGTGGCAAGGTAGAAAACTATTCTTATGACCACTGTACAAAATATACTATTCTTCAACTAGTACAACTGAGAAAAATTTAGCAGCATTAAAAACAAACAAAAACAACCCTCAAGGGCCAGAGGACAGAGGAAAGAGCCAGCCAGAGAAGTTCTGTGGAACACTATCTTCTGGATATAGCACAGCTGTTCCTAGGTGTTTTTAGCTGCACTTTGCCTAGACTTCCTTTTTTGTCACTACAGTTTTAAGTTTAGTTAAAAACAAAAGAAATGGGCTAAAGAAATGTTTTAGTGGTTAAGGTGTTTGCCTGCAATGCAGAAGGACCAGAGTTCGATTCCCCAGTGTCCATATAAAGCCAGATGCACAAGAGGGTGTATGTGTCTGAAGTTCATTTGCAGTGGCTGGAGGCGCGGTGCACCCATTCTCTCTTTCTCAATAAATAAATAAATAAAATATTTTTTAAAAACCAGAATCATTGTAAAATGGTTAGAGTTGAGAAGGTTGCAGTTTGTATAGACAGATCAAGAATCAAGTCAGGGAGCCTTTAATAGAAAGCTCATTACTATAATCCCAGGCTGAGGGAGGCCACTGACTTGAGGCCAGCCTGGGCTACAAAGTAGTTTTCAGGACAACATGGGCAACAGAGTGAAATCCAGTCTCATAAGAAGAGAAAAAGGAAGGAGGAAGAAAAGGAAGGAAGAGGAAGAAAGGGAAAAGGAAGGAGAAAAAGGAAGAGGAAGGGGGAGGAGGAAAAAGGAAGAAGGGGAGAAGAAGAGGCAGCTGCTAAAAATACTGTGTTCAAAGAAAGTTTGATACTTTTTTTTCAGTGCTCTTCTTAGGAAGAAATGGGTTTCTGTTATTTTCTGACATGACTCAATAGTAAAATCTGTAATGCAACCACCGTCTGAACCAAAGACCTCTTGTTATGTCATATATGAGTTCAGTTACTCTGGAAATGCATCTTGTAAGAGCTGCATTCAATTTCAACTGCCAGCTACTTGGAGTGGCTGAACGAGACAGATCACTCTTCTCACCTATTGTTTCCTTGTACAGAGACAGATTTAAACCCATGAATATATTCAGTGTCTTTGGACCTCCCTGTTAAAGAATATCTGGCAATTTCTGTTCTATTTCACTACATGATTTGTTGCCTCAATCACTAAAAACACCAACACATCCAGGCTGTGATTTGAGAATACAAACTGAGGCAACCACATTCAATGATTTTACTGTATAACAAAACATCAGCAGACTAATGTGATTTTCAGCATAACCTGTTATTAAATTGATAAACTCAGAAAGGAAGATTTTTAAAAATTACAGTTGCATTAATCATCCCATATGGTACTCTGGGGTACCACACAATTATATGCAACATATTTTGGCATGGAGATAAGCTGCTAGTGAATCTCTAGCTTTAAGAAAATGAAGACATTATTAAGTAAAAAGTTTTTACAAGACTGAAAGATGCTCTTTCAAGTTAAAAAAATTAAAGAAGTTAGAGATACTAAAGTCAAACAAGCTATTTGAATTACATTGTCATAAAACCAGTATCTTCCCCCACCAAATGAAAAAAAAATACTTAAGAACTAAGTAGAAACCTTAAACATTATAAATATGATAAGTACTTCTTGAGTACACATATATTCTGTGCCAGGCACAGCACTAAAACATTCCTTTATTTAATGTTTCTATGAAAGAAGCACCATTATTATCCAATTTTACAGGTTGGCAAAACAACACATACAGTAGGTAAGTAGTATGTGTAAGACTAATAAATTATAAAGCCAGGATTCAGATTCAGGCAGAACTTACCCTTCTAACTACTAAGCTAGAATACTTCATGTTACGATAGGTATTTTAAAGAGAAAAATGAAAATACTTCTAGGGTTTCCTCATACTCAAATAGTCTATATTAGAACTGGCAGTTGTTATTCCTATTCTAAACCAGGATCATCTTCTCAAACCCCAAAGAACCAGTATTAAACGTTTAGAGTTGAGAAAGTTGCAGTTTGTAGACACAGGTCAAGAAGAAAAATCAAGCCAGGCGTGGTTGGCTTATGCCTGTACGCAGCACTCGGGCAATGAAGGCAGGAGGACCAGGAGCAGAAGGACAACTTCAACAACATATTAAGTTCAAGGCCAGTCTAGGCTAAATAAGAAAACAAAGTCACTTTAAAGGGAAGCCATGAGATCACATATACAGTGTATTCAAAATAAAAGTAGATTATAATGTTGAAATACATAAGAAGTCATTTTTATTTCTCCACCTCCATTTTCTACTTAGCATTGCAGTAAACACTGTTCTGCTTGTAGTTCTCAGCATACATAATACCATTTCTAGTCCTACTGAAGTTCATGCTTATGAATGCCACCCTCCCTCCTGTTGCTCATTCATTACCCTTTGTTTACTTGATCAATTCCAACTTCTTTTTTCTTGGTGCGTGTGTGTGTGTGTGTGTGTGTGTGTGTGTGTGTGTGTGTGTGTGTGTGTGTGGTGTAATGTGGTGTGTATGTACAGATGCACATGTGTGTGCACATGAGCAAAGGCCAGAGGAAAACATCAGGTGTCCTCCAGTGCTCTTCCACATTGTTCCCTGGACACGGAGTCTCTGAACCTGGAGCTGCTGGTCTTTCAGTCAGACTGGCTGACCAGCAAGACTCTGCAATTCTCCTGTCTATGTCCCCACATACATAACTAGGGTTATAGGTGTCCACAGCCAGACACAACTTTTTTTATGTGTGTGCTGGGGATGGAACTTAAGCCCTCATTCTTTTACTGAGTCATTTCCCAGGCCCCAGTTCCAACTCTTCAAGGCTCAATTCAGATATCCCTGCTGGCCTCTTTCTTTCTTCATGGGTTATATATTTGTGATAAGTAAACTATAATTTAATTACTTAACATCAGTCTTTCTACTTCTACTCTAAGTTTCCAAAGGCCAGTGACTAATTGGCTACTGGATCACCAGTAGTGGCATAAATGAGTAAGCAGATATCCTCTGACTCAATATAGTGCAGGACATAAAAAGGTATAAGAGAGCAAATCTAGGTTGGAACATAGAGTTGCCTCTTCCTATTTGCTTCTAAGTATATCCTCTCCTGTTCAATAAATTAAATATTTCTCCCACTAATTTTCAGGAAGTCTAGGGAGACATCGAACCTTTCAATACATTTTCAGAGCCAGGAACATTTCACCAGAATTTCCCTTGTCAAAAGGGGAAATGAGGACCGCTGTGATCAGCATCTGTGCTCCTCAGATGAGTGAAAACTTCAGGACAGTTTGTAAAAGCATGAGACTGATGGGATTGTCTGCACAAAAATAGCACTTTTTTTGCTATTGTTTTCTTTTGTTTTTTGTTTGTTTGTTTGTTTCAAGGTATAGTCTCACTCTAGCCCAGGCTGACCTGGAACTCACTCTGTAGTCCCAAACTGGCCTCCAAATCACAGTGATCCTCCTACCTCTGCCTCCCAAGTGCTGGGATTAAAGATGTGTGCCATCATACCCAGCAAAATAACATTTCAGGATATTTGCTGTTTAAAAAGATTTCTAAGGTCTCTCCCATGTTCCTCTGATATATTTCAAGTTGGATAAAGGTCTTGTCAATAATCACCTTTTTTTTGTTTTGTTTTTTCAAGGAAGGGTCTCGCTCTAGCCCAGGCTGAACTAGAATTCACTCTGTAGTCTCAGGCTGGCCTACTACTATCCTCCTACTATCTACCTCCCAAGTGCTGGGATTAAAGGCGTGCGCTACCACGCCCAGCTTCACCTTTTATTCTATGGGAAATTATTTCCCTATTATACCTTGATTGGTTGAGTGAATAGATGAAAAATATAAAGGTGAAAATCTCCAACAGGCTAGGCACTTGTAAGTCAGTATGTCAATAGCATTTATGAAAACACAGTCAAACCCTAAGCTTCTGAAACCAGGAGAGATATTGTTTTATATATAAATTCTATCCTTTATTTTCAAATAGTTTTAAAACAATCTTTTAAAAACTAATTTTATTCATTTATTTATATGTATGTGTACACATGTGCACACATGATCATGCACGTACCATGCTCTCTTACCGCTGCAAATGAATGTCTGTTCAGCTTTATGTGGGTGGCTGAGGAATAGAACCCAGGCTGACAAGATTTCCAAGCAAGTACATTTAACCACTGGGCCATCTTCCTAGCCCCTTGAAATAATTTTGTTTCTAATTTTATGAATGGTGCTACATAAGAAACAAGGCTGAACAGTGTTAAGTATAAGACTACACATTAATCTAGAATTTGATCCTTCTCACTTAAAACCAGATAGAAAGGACGAGGGATATATGGATACTTTTGAGTATCAAAGGCAGGCCTGGTGTTCCTTTGGATTTTCCAGGCACTTCTGTCAAATTTTAAATTTGAAGCTACTTTATTATTTATCCATGCAATTTACTCATGATCCTCCTGCCTCCGCCTCTTCAGCAATATCCTACCGGCGTGTGCCATCACAACCGGCTATCCATGCAATTTACTAAGCATGAAATAATACTTGGTAAACTAAGCTCTTATGGGACTAGCAATGAAACTTCAATGGAACACACTGTACCTTAGTGTCCAACGTGGAGTTACATACCATTGCAAAAGACAAGTGATCATTTCATAAAACTAACTATATTTTAACTATTTAAAACAAAATTAATATAATCCTTATCTCACATCATACAGTAAAAAATCAGATGATTAAAATATAAAAATAAAACTATGAACAACTTTAGAAAACATAAGTGAATCTTTCTCTGTTAGTGGAAAACTGAAGCAAGTAGAAAACCAAAAAGCACACAGAGCTTGGATTGATGACATTAAAAATTTTAAATGTCTATATGTCAATATGAACAAAATCAAACAAAATGGCAAATGAAAAACAGGGTCAAGGGCTGGAGAGATGGCTCAGCGGTTAAGGCACTAGCCTACAGTGCCTAAGGCCCTGAGTTCAATTCCCCAGGACCCACATAAGCAAGACCCACAAGGCGGTGCGCTGGTTTTCTCTCTCTCCCCCCCTTCACTCTCTCCCCCTGCTTGAAAAAATGAATAAATAAAATATTTTTAAAAACAGGGTCAAACTCTGCAAAATAAGCAGAAAAAGGTTACTATTCTTAGTGTGGTGGTTTGATTCAGGTGTCCCCCATAAACTTATGTGTGCTGAATGCTTGGTCCCCAGCTGATGGCAATCTGGGAATTAGAACCTTGTGGAGATGTGTTGTTGGGGATGGGCTTATGGGTATTATAGCCAGCTTCCCCTTGCTAGTGTTAGGCACACCTTTCTCCACCTGATATTGGCCAGAAGGTGATGATGTTCAGTGTCTGCTCATGCTGTCATTTTTCCTGCCATCATGGAGCTTCCCCCTGAGTCTGTAAACCAAAATAAACCCTTTCCTCTCATCAGCTTTCTTTTGATTGGGTTCTTTCTGCCAGCAACAAGAAGTTGACTGTAGCATTTAGAATGTAAAGAACCTTCACATATCAATACATGGAAAAATATATGGAGAAACTTGAGGAAAATATATGGATAATATACAATATGAGTAATGTACCAAACATTTTTTGTTTGCTCTAGGGTTGGATTTTTTAAATCATTTTTTGTTTGGGGCTTTTAATTTTGTTGTTTTGAGACTGTGTCTCACTCTCTTTGGTTGTTCTTAAATACATGTGCTCAAGTGATGTTCCTACTTTGACTGCCTGAGTGGCTGGGACTACAGGTACATGCCACTGAGCCTGGCAAATAGTAAGTGTCTGAACCAATGTTTAACTTCTGACAAAAATGCAAATAAACAACAATAAAATACTAATGGCTAAGAGAAGATACTCTGAGATCAGATACCTACCTTTGGTCAATTCATTTTACTTCTCTTCATAAACTAGAGACAATAAGGCTACAAGTATAAGTCAGTGAGTGGTAGAGCATGTGCTTAGCCTATGCAAGACGCTGGGATAAGAGGGAAGGGAAGAAGGAAGGAAGGAAGGAAGGAAGGAAGGAAGGAAGGAAGGAAGGAAGGAAGGAAGGAAGGAAGGAAGGAAGGAAGGAAAAAAGGAAGAAAGGAAGGAAGGAAGGAAGGAAGGAAGGAGAAGAGGGAGAGAGAATGAACAGCAGTACCTGCCCTATAGGTGTTATGGTAACATTAAACAATTACTCAGGTAAGATACCCTAAGAAGCTAGGCAGTACAGTGGTAGAGTGCTTGCCTAGCAGGTGTAAAGATTTCTAGCAGTGTCTAGTATACAGAAAGTATTCAATTCACATTAGCTATGAAGATAAAGAAAATATGACAAGGAGGATGCTTCAAGCTGAGGAGGGTACTGTGAAATAATTCTATACACTGGTTGTAAGCAAATACTGGTTCAATCTTTCTGGAGGACAATTTGGCAACCTGTGTCTGAAATCTTAAAAGTGGTCATCATGTCGGCATGGTCGCACACACCTTTAATCCCTGCACTTGGGAGGCAGAAATAGGAGGACCGATGTGAGTTCAAGGCCACCCTGAGACTACATAGTGAATTCTGGGTCAGCCTGGGCTAGAGTGAGCCCCTACCTAGAAAAACCAAAACAAGCAAACAAAACCCGGCATCTTCTGTAGGAGTGTCTTCCTATGCTTAAAAACAATGGAAGAGCTAAAATGGGAAAACATGCTAAATAGATCTTTATTCATTGATCCATTTACTAATCTGTGTGTCAAATTTTTTTGGGCCCTAATGACACAAAAATGTGCAAAAAGACCCAATCCTTGGTTTAAAAGTTAGTTAGGAAGATAATGAATCCAATAACAAAATACAGTAAAGTGGTAAGAACCACCATGGGTAAGTATAGGTTGCTAGGGTGTGCACAGAAGGAGCACCTACCATGGTCTGGGGTGGAGTCAGGGAAGCTTTCCAGAAGTGACATTTAAGCTGAGACCTGAAGGATGAGTAGGAATCAGTTAGGTAAATGGGTGAAGGAAAAGTATTCCAGGGAAAGCATGTGCCAAAAGCCTAGAAACCAAGGGGAGCACAGCATGTCAGCTTAACTTGTGAGCAGTGTGCAATGCAGGGACTTGGGAAGAGACAAGGCTTAAGAGGTTAGCAAGGTTGGCTCATTCAAGGTCTCACACCCACACTTTGAACTAACTGTAGACTTTATTCTGAGAGTAATAAAAATGAAGTCAAGCCTGGAGTGATAATGCATGCCTTTAATCCCAGCATTTGGGAGGAAGAGGTAAGAGGATCACTGTTCAAGGCCAACCTGAGACTACATAGTGATTTACAGATCAGCCTGGACTAGAGTGAGACCCTACCTCAAAAAACCAAAATAAGAAATTTAAAAAGCAAATAGTTTGTAATAGATAAAACAAGAGGTTATATTCTTAACATAACAAGAGAGTACATAAATTTAAAAGAATGTACAAATAGTTTGCAAAAAGGAAATACAGGATTGAAATGAGGGTTCCATAATTAAGTTTACTAAAAATCATTTTTAGTAAAATTATTAAAGTTGGCATGTTTTAGAATTTGTAAATTATACTTAAATAAAATTATCCTTTAAAAAGTTAATATAATGGGGCTGGAGAGATGGCTCAGAGGTTAAGGCACTTGCCTCCAGTGCCTAAGACCTGGGTTCAATTCTCCAGTGCCCACATAAGCCAGATGCACAAGGTGGCACATGTGTCTGGAGATCGTTGGCAGTGGCTGGAGGCCCTGCCACTATATTCTCTCTCTCTCTCTCTCTCTCTCTCTCTCTCTCTCTCTCTCTCTCTCTCTCTCTCTCTCTGTATGAATCTCTCTGCTTGCAAATAAATATTTTTTAAAGGTAATACTAAACATCTGAAAAATATTCTACTTATTTACTAATGAACTACAAATTAAATGAACTACTGGAGTAGATACTACTCAATATTCTCCACAACTAGTAATTACTAAAAATGAAATGAGACTACTCAGTGTTAGTAAGGTCAGAAGAAATGAGTATTCTTTTTTTTTTGGTTTTTCGAGGTAGGGTCTCGCTCTAGCCCAGGCTGACCTGGAATTCACTCTTAGTCTCAGGCTGGCCTCGAACTCAAGGCAATCCTCCTACCTCTGCCTCCCGAGGGCTGGGATTAAAGGCGTGTACCACCACGCCCGGCTGAGAAGAGTATTCTTACAGAATGAATGGCTGAAATAGATTTTAATAATAGTAACCTTTCCAGAAAGCCTAAATATGTAATAGTAGTATTAGGATTATTTATGCCTTGTGATCCATAATTGCAATTTTTGAAATCTTTTTCCTTGAAATCTTAATAAATGTTCAAAATGTATTCAAATATTTATGCAGAATAATATTCACTGTAATGTAATTCATAATATAAAAAAGGATGGCAAAAGCTAGATGCCTGCCAATAACAATCAGAATTAACCATAATATAACTTCTCAATGTAGCCATTTTAAATAGGGCACTATATCTGTGACATATATAAAACATTAAAAATATTTTAAAATATTATATATATACATATATATATATACACACACATAGTATTTCATTGCATAAAATACAACTATGGTAATCCCAGCATTCAAGAAGCTTAAGCAGCCGGGCATGGTGGCACACACCTTTAATCCCAGCACTCGGGAGGCAGAGGTAGGAGGATTGCCATGAGTTCAAGGCCACCCTGAGACTACAGAGTGAATTCCAGGTCAGCCTCGACTAGAGCGAGACCCTACCTCAAAAAAAAAAAAAAAGAAGCTAAAGCAGAAAGATCAGAAATTTGAGGCCAGTTGGGGCTATATAACTCTCTCAAAGTAGAAAAAAAAGATGATATAATGACAGCATATGCCTTTTATTCTCTTTTGCATACATTTCTAAATTTATGACAATGCCATGTGGTGTTTCCTTTATGAAAGGTTGTAAAGCTCCTTCAAAAATTTTAATAGCATCACTTTAAGTATTTATATTTCACAGAAATCATTTCATATTTGATTTGGTTTATTTTTTCTGCTGAAGGAGAAAATATGGCCATATTTGATTATACATATGTAACTTTATCTCTTTTATCCAGCATGATAAAAATATATATATATATGAATTTAGCCAATTAATAGAAGTCGGTGTTTTTTTTTCTTCCTTTTTATTTTTTCTTTGTGATAGTCTTGCTGTGCTTCCCAGGATGTCCTTAAACTCTCAATGCTGAGTAGCTGGGATCACAAATGCACACTACCATGCTATATTAAGTATGCACCTTAAACACTAAAATGCTGGTGAAAAGTGGATGGGTATTTATCTATAAATATACTGTACTCAATCTTGGTTGCTTAAATCAAGGCCAAATTAGATTAAGCCTTCTGATGATTCAGTCATCATCGTGAACATGAAATAGTAGCTCTCAGGAACTACTAGGCCCTAGAGGTATATCTGTCCCTATACTTAGTAGCAAAAATTTGCTAAATTCTTTTTCTTTTCCTTTTATTCATTTATTTTTGTTTTGTTTTGTTTTTCTTGAGACACAGTCTCTCCAAGCTAACCAAGAACTCACTATTAGTCCAGACTGATCTTCCTGCCACAGTCTCTCAATGCTGGGATTACAGGTGTGTAACACCACATCCAGTTTGTTAACTTTTTTTTTTTTTAAGAGCTATTTGTTTCGCTTTCCTTGCCATGAAAATATCAGCTATCATTTCCCAACCTTAAAAAAAAAAAAGAACTTGTTTTGTGCAGCACTTAAAGCTTCCATTCTACTTTGCTGTTGATTACATTCTAAGAGTAATGAAATTAAGTATCTAAATTCTTTTATTTATTTATTTATTTATTTATTTATTTATTTATTTATTTTTGAGGTAGGGTCTCACCCTAGTCCAAGCTGACCTGGAATTCACTCTGTAGTCTCAGGCTGGTCTTGAACTCACAGCGATCCTCCTACCTCTGCCTCCCAAGTGCTGGGATTAAAGGCATGCGCCACCACGCCCGGCTTAGTATCTAAATTCTTAAAAATTCTGTGTAAATTAATAGGCTTAAAATAAAGGTGTCATCTAAAACTGATCCATATACTTAGATGGGTTCTGTTCCAGGTTTGTCAATGTTGCAATATAAATGGACTCCAAAGAGAGTTGCACTTCTGGTTGTATCCCCTCTTGATTTCAACTGGCAATCAAGTCTTGGGATCACAGACCATATATGCTATTTTTCTTAATACATCATGGAAAGAGATGTGAACCAGGAACCAAGGAATTTATGCTAGTTCATGTTCTTATGCACAATAGTTTTTGTAACCTTCAGTGTCTTTTTACCTTGGTACCCACCCATTAGGAGGAAGCTCTAGAAAGAAATTAGATCACAAAAGCAGAAACTGTATTTCTTTGACCTTGGATTAATACAAGTGTCAATTCTGAAAATTTCACACCAGATTGGAAGTTGGAGAAAATGGGAAGCTTTATTCCAAATGATAAAAAGTTTCAGTTAGGAGAAAAACATTTTATAGATCATTTTGTGCAGCACAATGACTAGAGTTAATAATAATGTATTATATACTTGAAATTGCTCAGAGATTTTAAATTATTTCATCACAGTAAAAGTATGTGAGGTGATGAACATTATCTTCACTTCATTATTTTATAATATACATATATGTCAATACATCACTTTTTATCAATAAACAGGGGTTTCTTTGCTGGCAAGAATGCAAAAGACAGGAATTCCTATACAATGTTGGTGGGTCTGGGGAATGAACTTAGTGGATAAATTGCTTGCTGTGTGAGTCTGAGTACCCAAATCTGGAACCCTATACCCACATAAAAAGCAGATGATGCGGCAGGTGTTTGTAATCCCAACCACATCTGTGGGCAAGAAGGGGGAGACAGAAGAACCATCCAGAAGCTGAGGACCCCAGCTAGCCTGGTGACAAATCAGTAGTGAACAACATGAGACCGCTTCAAAGGAAGTGGAAGGTCAGGACTGACTCCCAAAACTTGTCCTCTGACTTCCACATGTGCTGCAGAACAGTTGCACTTACACTCATACACATGAATGCACACGAACACACACACCACACACACCAAACAAACAGACAAACAAAACCCCCAATCCTAAAACAGAACTGCCAGATGATCTAGCAACATAACTACTGGCCTACAGGAAGTGATATCAGGATGGTGAAGGAACACCTGCACTAGCATGTTTACTGAACCACTAGTCACCACAGACAAGGTACAGAATCAACCTAGTTCATCAACAGTTGAATGGATAAAGAAAACATGGTACATATACAATGGATTATTGTTTGGCTATAAAAAGTAAAATTCTGTCACTTACAACAATAAGGATGCAACTGAAGAAGACTATGTTAAATGAAAAATGTCAGGAACAATGTAAATGAAAGCTAAGAAGTTGACCTCATAGAAGTTGTGAGAACAGTGGTCACCAGAGGCCAACAAGGGTGTGGGGGAGGGAGGTTGATGAAAAAGCACAGGGGTGGGCTGGTGAGATGGTTCAGTGATTAAGGCACTTGCCTCCAGTGCCTAAGGCCTCGGGTTCAATTCCCCAGGACCCACATAAGCCGGACTCACAAGGTGGTGGCCCTGGTTCTCTCTCTCTCTCTCTCTCTCTCTCTCTCTCTGTATCTCTCTGCTTGAAAATGAATAAATAAAGTATTTAAAAAAAAGAAAATAAAAAAGCCTGTGTGTGGCACACGCCTTTAAAAAAAAGAAAAAGAAAAAGCACAGGGGTGCAGTGTATAGGAAGAATACCTTTTGATATTCTATAGCATACAAGGGTAAGTGTGATTGACAATAGTTAACTGTATATTTCAAGATAGCTAACAGAGATGATTTTGAATGCTCTTACCTAAGAAATGATTAATGTCAAGATGATAGATATAAATATCTCAATTTAATCATTACACATTATATATATATTTACAAATGATACACTGTGTTCTGTAAATCACCACATTGTCCCCCATAGAATGTACAATTACTATGTGTCCGTTAGAAATAAATGTAGAAAAAATTAAAAATAAATCACAAAAAGAAAATTTATATTAGAAAGAAAAGGAGGAAAGAAAGAATTTTTGTTGTTTTTGGTTCTGGGGTTGAACCCAGAGCTGAACAGGTACATCACTGGCCAAGAATTCTGAAACAGCCCCTATTAATCAGAAAAAATTATTTTCTAGAAAGAATAATAAGAGTTGGCCTCTCTGAATCACCTAACCCTATATTCAATCATTCCTCACATCTTTTTGAGTCTTTCCCACAATCCCTTGACATTTCTTTATTTTCTTCCTTCCTTCCTTCCTTCTTTCTATCTTTCGTTTTGTTGTTTGTTTGTTTATTTGTTTCTTCGAGGCAGAACCTCACTCTAGCCCAGGCTGACCTGAAATTCACTTTATAGTCCCAGGCTGGCCTTGAACTCTTAGCAATCCTCCTACCTCTGCCTCTGGAGTGCTGGAATTACCTATCTACTTCTTTCTATTAACACTTCAAAATCCCAGTTCAAGCCATAACAATAACCTTAAGTGGCTAAACTCTAACTTCTCTCACCCTTCTTTGAATCCCACAGGCTCATAGTTCCTAGGTCACTCAATATATATGCATTATCTGCGCATGTGCACACACACACACACACACACACACACACACACACACACACACACACAGAATGGACAAGCCTGGGCCTCTTGCCACTGTAAACAACTCTAGATGTGTGCACGTGCCACTTTCTGCATCTGGCTTTACATGGATACTGGGGGATCGAACCCAGGCCAACAGGCTTTGCAAGCAATGCTTTTAACCACTGAACCATCTCCCCAGCCTTATAGATCAATTTTCTTAAAACACCATTGTGATCACATTTGCTGAAAATTTCTGAGAACTTCTATTACTCTATCAAGCTCAAATGCATAAGCTTGGTAGTTCCTAGGTACCTTCTCACTTTTATCTCTTACTGTTCTTCCAAATAAATCCTTCCTAAAACTGGACTACTTAATTCCTTCAGATGTGCCTTGTACTTTTCTGCATCTAAGTGCTGGTGCACACAGCTTTCTCTACTTGCGATACTCTCTTCTTCCAGTCTTCAAATCACTCAAGAACTAGCTTGAGAGCCACCTGCTACGCCATACTCCTCCTTCAACACCACCGGTTCAACATCTCTTCAAACCAAAATCTGGGTTTGAACTGCAATTCCAATCACTGGCTGAGTGACATAGGACACAGTCCTTTAACTGTCTCCTTGCCTCAGTTTCTTCATCTATAAGGTAGAAATAAAAGCCACTTTCCTTAGGCATGATGCAAGGAGTAAATGAGTTAATTCATGTAAGTAATATATGTAAGAAGCATGATGCCTGGCATAGATGAGAATCCAAGAGATGTTAGATATTGTTACTACTCATTACACTATTAGTTAATTTACATTAATCTGGATTCAGACAATGCCTATAGCCATTATGAACTGGTTCTTCATGTACATACAGTATCATTCCCCTCCCTCTCCTTTTCAACCCTCCCACTTCATGTTTGTTCTCCATTGCCCTTGGAACCCAAATTATATGACCCAATAGGCAGATAATTGTTTTCTATGCCTTAGTGTCTATAGCGGTCATTTATACCTAGTAGGGACTGTATTAGTTACTTTTCTCATTTCTGTGATCAAATATCAGACAAAAAGCAGCTTAAGAGAGAAAGGATTTAACTCACAGTTTAAAGGTATATAGTCCATCATGGAGGGGAAGGCATCTAGGCAGGAACTTTTGCACATCTGGGTAGATGAGGAAGCAGAGAAAGGGGACAGTGGGGCTCTTCTGGCTTTCTCTTTTTTTCTGTTTTATTCAGTTCAGGACTCTCTCCCACAGAGATTAGTGTCACCTGCATTTAGGATGATTATCCCTCCTCAGTTAAACCTCTCTGGAAAGGGCTTCACAAGACACAGAGGTGTCTCCTAGGTGATTCTGAATCCAGACAAGTTGACAAGGAAGATTTAACCATCACTGGCCAAGTTGTTAACTGCTTAATGAAAAAAATGCTGAGGAGCTGCCAGTATTATATACTACAGTGAAAAAGTACCACAGAATGCTTTAAAGTGATTAACAGATTGGATTCCAAGCCTCACAAAATAAAATCCCTCCTTATTTATGCTTCTCTAACTTCCTTTTGCACTCACAGTCTCTTGAAAATAAAGAGCCCAACCTATTCATGTAGCAACAGATACAACAGCAAAATACATGCAGGTCAGACAACTGCCAAATACTGGAGCCCAAGGACCAGGAGACAGCTCAGCTGAGCACAGCTCTGCATGAATCAAATAGGAAGACAATGTAAAGGGAAAGATAACTGCCATATCAGCCATGCCAACAATGCTGATTGTTACACACACACACACACACCGTGCCAGGATTCCTTTGCACACAGGGGCCAGATATAAACAACTGACCAGCAGATATAACTACTGAGTTTACTACATTATCAAGTTAATTACCTATGTCAAAAGTGACTACTGAGGCTGGGGAGATGACTCAGTGGTTAAAGGCACTTGCATGAAAAACCTGCCAGCCTAGAGTTCAATTCTCCAGTACCCATGGTAAAGCTAGATGCACAAAGTTTCCAATGTGTCTGGAGTTCATGTGCAGTGGCAAGAGGCCCTGGTGCACCCCTGGCTCACTCACTCACTTGTCAATAGATAAAAATATTTGCTAGGGCTGGAGAGATGGCTCAGCGGGTAAGGCACTTGCCTCCAGTGCCTAAGGCCCCCGGTTCAATTCCCCAGGACCCACATATGCCAGACCCACAAGGTGGTGGCCCTGGTGTTCTCTCTGTTTCTCTCTCTCTCTCTCTCTCTCTCTCTCTCTCTCTCTCTCCTTGAAATTGAATAAAGAAAATATTTTAAGACTAAAGTAAAAAAAAATATTTGCTAACTATTAATATTCCCCATGATTCTAAAGTAATTTTGGCTAATGAAGTTGAATCAACTATATGTCCCTGCTGTATACTAATCATTCATTTCATGAATATTTTTGGTATGATAACAACTTAATATATTATAGCCTAAGCTGTTTGCAACAATGCCCAAGGAATATAATGTCACTCACTACAATACTGATTTCCAGTTTATTTTTATGTATTTACTAACCTTCGATTGCTTTTTCAGCCAAAACCAGGCCTGGCAACCACAAACCAAAGGGTTTACTAATGGAGTATGTAAATTAAAATAGTTTGATGATATGTTAGTAACTTTTGAAAATCTATGCTAAATGACTACTCAAAAATATATTAAATTTTTATCCCTTTGATAACTATCTTTGGCAGACCCTAAATGTTTATCAGTTCTGAAATATTATTCTCAAGTCACAGAATCTTAAAATTTTAAAAAACCCTTAGAAGACCTCCACCACAAGGATTCTTTATACCAGCTCCCAGGCAAAAGGTCCTCCAGCATCTGCCTAAATATGTCCAGGAATGATTCCTTACAGCGCACTCCACTGCTACACAATTCTTCCTTACAACTCGTGGAAATCTGCCTCCCCAAACATCTATCTAAGTATCCCATTTCTGTACTCTGGGAGAGCATGAGATAAATTAACATCGGAAATAGAAGCATTCCTTCAATTCGGGTAGAACTGTCAATTTGGTTACACAACACGCATAAGAGAACTCCGCGAAGAAACCACCACTATCTGCAACAAATTGTTGAAATTCAGGAAACTATTTTGAAATCATAAGGCAGCATTCTTTCATGACATCAAACCCAATATCTCAGTTAAGAGATATTGAGAGCAACCCAACTTTTTGAAAATATAGTGGACAGTGATAGCGCTTATTGAATATCTGTTTGTAACTCGACACTACTAAACCACCCAACACAATGTTAAAAATTAAAATTCTACCGGAAGCTCAATGTGGTCTTTCCAGCTGCCCATACTTTTATCGAGGTGTTTTTGAAAGGCCTATTTTATCCAAGTGGTGCAATATGTTTGGTAACGGATATTTTCAAATATATCTGAGAACGGAGTTGTAAAGAAGTAGGGGTGGGGCGAAGGCAAAGACATGCCCAGTAGGAGAAGGCTGGTTACCTGGGTACTTTCTTTCTGGAAACATGCTTTATTGGCATAGGTATCTGAAGTAATGAGCCATTCAAACACACCCAAAGAACAAGAATGATCGTGAGCAAATGAGCAGAAGGCATAAATGTCTGTAAGATGGAAATGAATTGGCACTGGTCACTCAGCAGCACCAGATGCTTCGGGACCTTGTCAAGAAAGGTCAAAGTCCAAGAAGCAGAGGGGAAACCACGTCCATCCTTGGAAGGAAGGAAGAATGCAAGGAGTAGCCACCGTCCAGGCATCCCGAGCCCGAGAGAGATGGAGTGACACGGGGCAGTGTGCGAATTCTGCGCGGGTCCCTGAAATGGTGCGGGTAAAGGGATGTGGAGGTGGGTAAGGGGCAATGATGCAAGAGCCCCCCCCCTTATCTCCCTGCAGCAGAGCAACTGAGGATGAAAGGGGGAGGGAGGAAAGCAAGAATGACTCATTGCTGGAAGGAAGTGCTCAAGCCAAGGGAAGGCATGCTTCAGGAGATTCCAGAGCGAGCGCTGAGAGGTGGGGTGCTCGGGGGTGATGGTGGGGTGGGGGGTTCGCGGCAGCCGAGTGCCCAGGCCTGGGAAGCGGCGCGGCGCGTGCGCAGTGGCGTTCGGCGGGACCCGCTGAGGCTCAGCGGAGCCGCAGTGACAGAAGCCGGGCGGCGGCGGCGGGGACTCACCGAGGCGCAGGGGCTGGAGGTGGTGCTGGGGGTCGGCGACCGCTGGACCGTGACCAAAGCCATCTAGGCGCTGCTGGGTTGTTCCGGACAGGGCATTCTCGTCCTGAGTGTGTGCGGGGACGGAGCCGGGATGGAGGAAAGGGGAGACGGGGAAGAAAGAGGAAGCTGGCGGGAACGGCCTCGGGCTCCACACCCACCACCGGAGGACTCTCGCGGACTGACGCGCCGCGCCGAACGGGGCGACGGGCGGGCGGGCGGTTCGGCAGCTGCGGGGCACAATGAGCGCTCCCAGTGCGCAGGCGCCACCTGTCAGCAACCGCCTCTCCCCTCGGCGCGCGCCGCCGCCGCCGCCTAACCCTTGAGTTGCCGGAAGCCGGCCGTCAGCGTGAGTGCGTGCGTGTGCGCGTGCGCGCGGGGGCCTCGTGGGGGGGGAGGGGGAGGGGGAGGGGGAGGGGGAGGGGGCGGGAGCCGAAGCCCCTTCCCGGGCTTCCTCCGAGGTTCGGCCGGGGGCGGCGGGCTGGGCCAGGGGCCCGGAAGCCTTCCGGGTCGGGGGGACTGGGTCGGGGGTCCGCACTCTTGAAAGACAACCGTTTTATAAGGTGGGGCGCCCAGCCTAAGCAACCTGGAAGAAACTGATGTGAAATCCCTGAGGAAGACACCGGGATCAGACGCTTTGGCTGAGCTTTCATGGAAAGCGGGGTTCCACCCTACACCCCACCATGGACCCTGCTGGGTTTTTTTTTTTTTTAATGGTCTTTCCCACCCTTCTGTCAGGCTTTATCATCAGACGGACTGAAACAAAGATGATGTCTCCCCCGTTTGTAAATCCTTCTTCCACCTATGTAAAGTCATCCATGGTACCGGGGGAGAAGCTGAGTGAACCTGCAGGCCCGGAACGCTGGGCTGAGTGACCAGGGTACCAGCCTTCTAGTCACCCCCCCCCCAATATGCTTATAGCTAGGAAGAAATTCTACCAAACAGGGTCTGCTCCCTGAGCTTGCAACGCTTTCTGGATGCCATGATTTCATACACATTAATGAAAAAATTGTACGTTAAAAAAGCTTTTGAAGGATTAAGTTTCTAAAAGAAAAAAAAAGTCAACAGAGCATAAACCAAGAATGGAATGGAATGGAAAATCAAGATTAAAACGGAAAATTTTTTTTTCACAATGCAAACACCATTGGTTATTTACCCAGAGAAAGAATTGAGTGAATGAGCTGGTAAATAGCACCGTACATATCAAAGCTGTAGAAAACACACACACCGAGGAGCTTGGCTGTTACTAAAGCCTACCTCCTCCTGTTTGTCACTCAAACACTCTTGGATCTCATTGCTCCTTTTAAACTGACAGGGCTGTCATGAGCTCTTTCTGGTTGCTGTGTAGTTAAATGCCACAAGAGCCCTCTGTGCTGAGCCTTTTGTTCTCTCCCTGGGGCCCTGGGGTTGAAATAATTAGCTGGGAGGGTCCATCAAGAATCACGGAGGGTCCTCGTACTGTACAGTCCTATATACAGTGTATTACAGAGAAGCCAGCTGGTAGGCTTTTGCCCCCTGGTGGTGATCAAAAATGCCTGTGAGACAGAATTAAAGATGTATGGTTCACAGATAAAACAATCTACATTTTTTTCCCCCAGAGCTCCATCGTAAACAGGAAAAGAGAAGGCAAGGTTCAGAAGTAAGAACTTTGAACCAATGCTTATGAAACCAAACAGGAAGTTATATACAGAGCCAAAAAACTACGCAGCTGAATGACTTCAAATAAATGAAATACCTGTGTTGAGCCAAAGAAAAAGGATTCAAATCAATAGGTAGTAACATACTCTTAAGAAATCCGCTTGGACAATGAGATGGTTCATTCCATTAAACCTACAGTGGGAAAGAACACTACCATTCGTCAGACCTGGTTTCTAGTTCCAGCTGTGGAAAACCTTATGCAAATGATTTGAACTTTTCAAGCTTTATTTAGTTCCTCCTTCTCTGTGATGGAACTCTAACTCACATGTAAACTTCATGTAAACTGAAATTCTGCAGGCAATTAAGATAACTTTCTCTTCTCTGTAGTTCCTTCCCAAGTTCAGGCAGGCCTTGTATCCTATGTGCAGAAAATAGCCTTAAGCCAAAGGGGAATAAAAAGAACAAAAAGACGTGATTCATGCCTTTTAAGGAATGAAAAGAATAGATTAGTGGTTAAGATCTCATCTGATGGCAAATATAGAAATTTTTGCTTAGCATATCTTGGTCAAAATTTGATTATAAAGTCCCTAGATTTGTTGGCATCATAAAGTTAATTCATTACAAAGGAATTGTCTCTTGGTATATTACCATTTTAGAAAACTAATATTTTGAAGATTATGGCTGCATGTTTAATTTATAGAAACAGAGAAGACAGTCTAGACAAACAAACTTTCATCATACTGGCTCTCAAGCTTAGCTACAGATCATAGTAAGCCACTTTTTGGACTAGGCTGGATCACATGTATGAAATTTATTCTCACTGTACTATTTATAACTCTCTTCCCTGGTGTCCAGGTTCCTACTGGGTCTTCTGGTGATCTGAGAGACAGAATCTACTAATAAAGTGAAAATCCCAGGACCTCTTTCTATATTAGCTAAATGGTGGGGTGGGTTGTTTTGTTGTTTATTTGTTACTTTTGAGACAGAGTTTCATGTAGTCCACGCTGGTGTCAAACAGGTATGTGCCAACATGCTTGTCAATGCTAAATTAATTTGAAAACAGAGGGGCTAAAAGCAAGATTCTTAACAGAGCCCAAACCACAAAAGTCCTAATTCTACTTATAGCACCTTCACTTTTCCCACTGTGCACTGGAGGCCTAATTGGGCCAGTGGAGTTCACTTAACCTTGTAACATACTTCTTCAGAAGTGAAATTACAGCTGAACTTGAAATTTCTAAAACCACCTGGTTCTTAAACTTTTGAGAACCTGATGAAAACTATTGACCTTTTCCACAGAACGATCCACTTGCAGTGCTGGGGAAATGGCCCAGGAGGTACAAGTGCTTGTTATACATACATAGGGGTTTGAGAGGACCCAAGATGAATTCTAACCCCAGCATTCATATAAAAAAAGCTGAGTGTGCCCACACACACTTAAGTAACCCCAATCTTGGGTCAAGAGGAGACAGGAGAATTGCTGGGGCTCACTGATCAGCCAGTCAGACCAAAAACCTGTTCCTTCGGCACCTGGAACACACACTCCTCTAGTACCTCTAAAGCTCACGGTTCATGATAAGCAGCAATATGCATGACATCTGGCCTCGAAAAGTGATGTCTTGATGGTAGCATGCTCTTTAGCTTTGCTCAATAAGTCCTTCATTGCACTTGCTGCCCAGTGGGGCCTCAGGCCGTAATAGGACACATCATCTCACCTACGGGGTACTCTCTGAGAATCACTGTCTAGTGACTGGCCAGGGATGATTTATCGAGAAATACCAACCTCTTCAGTTTTTCTCAGGCCACTCCTGGGGCTGAATTAACTTTATCTTGCAGTATGTCTGAAATTCATTTGTCACATACCAAATAAAGTGTGACTACAGTTTATGTAAGGCTTGATTAAAAGAGGAGGGGGGGAAGAAAGGGATCCTATCCTTTTTTCCCACCCCACCCCACCCCCATCCACACACCCGCACATCCACCCACCCACACACCGGGATCCTGTCTTTGATAATCTTACCCCTTGTATTTGAAGTGACTTGGGAGTAGTTACAAATACAAATCAATATAACAAAAATGGATATGTAGGCCAGACGTAGTGGCGCACGCCTTTAATCCCAGCACTCGGGAGGCAGAGGTAGGAGGATCACCATGAGTTCGAGGCCACCCTGAGACTACATAGTGAATTCCAGGTCAGCCTGGGCTAGAGTGAGACCCTACCTCGAAAACAAAACAAAACAAAAAATGGATATGTAATAGTTAAAAGTGATGAGAGTTGAGGATGGAGAGATGGCTCAATGGTTAAAGGTACTTGTTTGTAAAGCCTGTTGGCCTGGGTTCAATTTCCCAGTACTTGAGTAGAGCCAAATGCACAGAGTGGCGCATACATCTAGAGTTCCTTTGCAGTGGCAGGAGGCCCTGGCATGCCCATACTTTCTTTCCTCTTCCTACTTGCAAATAAATAAAATATTTAAAAGAAAATAAGAGTGATGGGAGTGATGTTAACTCACGTGTTGCCTGTATCCACTTGTACAGTTTCTTAAGTTTTAGTAACATTCTATTCATGTAAACTGTCAGTGTTCAAGTAGTAGACATCCAGATATTAGTAGATAGAAACATCCTCATTGTAGAGTACTTGCTCAGCATGTACGAGACTCTGGGTTTGATTTCCAGCACTACCAAAAAGGGAAGGGACTGAAAGAAAAAACTGAGGAGTCTATGGCCATACCACTCTGAATGTGACCCATCTCCTGTGATCTCCGAAGCCGAACAGGCTTGGGCCCACTTGGAAGTAGAAGGAAGAAAAAACTTTACAAAAGTGGCCCCATAAAGCTGAATCTCAAGTCTCTAGGGAGAAGGTATTAGTGTTTCTGAATTTACCCATGGGACCAAGACCTCTGAGGCAGGAATGCTGGCTGGCTGGTAAGGTGTCTTTTAGTCATTGAAAACACAAAACTACAGAAAAATTACACACTGGATTCAGCTATTACTACAAAAACAAATGCTGCTACCAAGATGAAGAAGCCTTAATAGGGTGACACGTACAGGAACCAAGAAGCAGTCAGGCTGGGGAGGTGGCTCGCTCAGTGAGTAAGCATGAGAACACGAGTTTGATCCTCAGCACCCAGATAAAAAGCCAGGAATGGCAGGGCACATCTATAAACCACAGTGCTGAGTGGAGGTGTAGAGATAAGGAGGGTTCCTGGGGCTTGCTGGTCAGCCAGTCTAACAAAAAACTGTGAGCTCCAAGTTCAGATGAGAGACCCTGCTTTAATGAAATATAGCAGAAAAGTGATACAGGAGGACACCTAATAGCCGCTGGTCTCTACACACATATATACAGGGTGTGCACTTCTGCACACACATACATGCCACACATACTTCACACAAAAAAGAAACAGTCAAGAAAGACAAGAAACCAGCTAGCAAGACACAGATACGTTTTTCAATCTCAGCTCCAGCATTAAAGAAGGTGGTGTTGAAGCTGAGATAATTTAATAACTGGCATTTGACTGATAAAGAAACTGATACTAGGGATGGAATTTATCTTCCATCCTCTTGTTTACATATATTTTATGACAGTTAAAGGCCTTGCTTCTCAGATATTGTCAGCATACAGTCATCAGTGGACATTGGATCAATACATACTGATTGGAAGGTCAAGTATCTTTGTGGACAGAGCAAGAGAATGAATGCCCCCCCCCAAAAAAAACAAGTCTGTGAAGACACAGGTTGAGTGTCCCTAATCTGAAAATCTGAAATTCAGATTGTACCCAAATCTAGTGTTTTGGGCATCAACATGTTACAGGTAGAAAATTCAACACTATTAAGTTGTTCCATACACAAAATTATTGAAACTAAAGTGTTGTGTGTCTGTTTGCATTAATTCTAGCACTCAGGAATAAGAGGTAGGGGAATAACTGTGAGCTTGAGGCCACCCTAAGACTACATAGTGAATTCCAGGTCAGCCTGGGCTAGAGCAAGACTCTACCTCCAAAAATATTTATTGAAACTATTATATAACCTTCAGGCTATGTGTGTAAGGTATATATGAAGCATAAATGAGTTTCATGTCTAGACCTGGGCCCTATCCCCAAGATTTCTCATTATGTGTATACAAATGTTTTAAAATATAAGAAAAAGAAATCAAATACTTATTGTCTTAATAATTTTGGATAAGGGATACTCAAGATGTATATTGTTTACCTTGCCAAGTAAAAGCAAACTATTTCTGGTGTTCCTTGCGAATGTACATGGAGAAATAAGCATGTGCCAGCTCAGTAGTTATGTACCAGAAGATGGACTGATTAGTTCCAGGAAAGATAATACATATTGGGGCTGGGAAGAAGTAGTTAAAGGCATTTGCTTGCAAAGTCAGCCTGCTGGATTCAATTCCTAAACCACCTATATAATCTGGAGCAAAAAGTGGTGCGAGTAGTACAAGGGGCCCTGACATACCCCCTAACACACGCACCCATGTACCCACAAAAAAGTCAGTAAAAATTTAAAAATGTAATTACATCATTTAGAAAAGATACTATATAGGAAGAGCAAGTGCAAACAGAGTTATTATTTAACTAAATTTATAATATTCTACAGGATCTGTTTTTTTTTTCAAGGCCAAACAGACAAGTTAAATTGGCATCAGAGACTTCTTTCGACCTGTTTCTTTCAGGTGTTTATGAATGTCATTAATGTCTGCAACCCCTCATTTCCTCACCCCACAAAAAGAATATTTTAAAATTTACTATCTTGATGTGTATATGCAAAGAAGAGTTTCCAAACTCCTATTTCAGAATCAGAGAACTAATATGGAAGATTCTGCCAATTACCAGCATGTCTGTGCAAAAAATGATGAAATCATCACATGGTTCTTTGGCCCTCTGTGATTCACATGAGTTAAAACTCCATTTTTTACCTGGCCACATACTACAAATAATACCCCAATTAAATCTGTGGACTGCAGTGGTATTTTGGGTCCCCAAAATTGTCAATTTGGAGCTAGTGTTTAGAAATCCCTGAAAAGCCTGGCTATTTCTTTCTTTTTTTTTTTTTTTTTTTCGTTTTTCGAGGTAGGGTCTCGCTCTAGCCCAGGCTGACCTGGAATTCACTGTGTAGTCTCAAATTGGCCTCGAATTTATGGCAATCCTCCTACCTCTGCCTCCCGAGTGCTGGGGTTAAAGGCGTGCGCCACCACGCCCGGTTTGCTTGGCTCTTTTTAGGATCTAATTTAACAATCTCTGCTTTGTTGTTGTCTGTTTGTCTTTGGTTCTTTCGAGGCAGCATCTCACTCTAGCCCAGACTGACCGGACTCTGTAGTTTTACTCTGTAGTCCCAGGTTGGTCTCAAACCCACAGTGATATTCCTGCCTCAGCCTCCCAAGTGCTGGGATTAAAGGTATGTGCCACCACAACTGCCTTCAATTACCTTTTAAAAAGATGAATTCTTATCCTTTCCCATTACATTTGTACCATTTTCAATATTTTCTAATACTTATCCTGCTGGGAATTTTTGGGTCTTCTTAGTGCTATGCTTTGCTGTCTTTTATAAAATGTGGAAAACTAAGAGTCAATTTATACAATTTCTTCCATCACACTCTTCTGGGATTCTAATTACAAGAAAGTTAAACCATTTAGAATTGAACAATAGCTGTTAAATGCTTGGTTAGTTTTTCTCTTTTCCCCACTTGGATTTTGAGTGTGGATAATTTCAATTGGCCCACCTTCAGGGCCACCTATAGACTCTTCCATGGAGTCTAGTTTATTAACAAACCTGTCAAAGAAATTTCTCATCTCTGTTTTTTTTCTTTTCTTCATCTCTGATATTATGTTTTTCATATTAAGAATCTTAATTTAGCTTGTCTTCATGGTTTCCATCTCTCTGCTGAAAATGCCTATTTGACCTATTTATTTTTTCCATTAGATTCTTTAACTTGTAATATTTTGCAGTTATTTTAATATTTTATTAAGGCTAGGATTGCTAGTTATTAAAAATTTTAATTATATGTGATCTATATAATATATTATCTTTTTTTGTTTTTTTGAGGTAGGGTCTCGCTCTAGTCCAGGCTGACCTGGAATTCACTATGTAGTCTCAGGGTGGCCTTGAACTCACGGTGATCCTCCTACCGCTGCCTCCCGAGTGCTGGGATTAAAGGCGTGCGCCACCACGCCCAGCTTACATAATACATTATCTACATATTAATCATTATAGTTATTGTCAATAACTATCAATAACAGCTATTTAAAATCTCTTGAATAGTTCCAGTGTTCTGGCTATCTGTGAGTCTGGTTCTATTGAGTGTTCTTTCTCTTGACAATGGGTCATTTTTTTTTCTTGCATTTTACTGAGTCTCATAATTTTGTTGGAATGGTGGACGTCCTATGTAATCAGTTAGTGGAACAGAGCTATGAATAGTATTTATTCTAGAAATGGGTGCATCACTTCTTCTCTCAGGCCATCAGTATGTGGAGTTAATTTAGACAGCAATTTAGGTTGAGGTTTGTTGCTATCATTACCTTCAGGGCTCCACAGACATCAAACCAAAGAATTTTTCCCATTCTTGTTTCAAACTCAGCACAGAATATTTCTGTGACTAGATGAGTTGTGGTTTTCCTCAAGGGCCAAACAATTCTTCATCATCAGCTGAGGGCTTCTCCATGGATATTACCTCCCAAGCAATTCCAGCCAGTGAACATGCTTGAATTTCAGAAAGCCCTTAGGCAGGATTGCATGTGCTCACACTACATGCAAATAAAGGTAGACAGTACATGTCCAGAAAAGGTGAACCTGAGGGGATATGGTTGCAGTCCTAATAATGCCTGGCAAAGCCTACACTAGAGCCAGGGGAGTAAGGGATTAACCTGGGATGCAAATTTTACCTTCATTTTTTCCCTAAATCTTTCACATTGAAGTCCATACTCTGTGTTGCTAGAGGAATAACTTTTTTTTTGTTTTGTTTTTTTGAGGTAGGGTCTTGCTCTAGCCCAGGCTGACCTAGAATTCACACTAGTCTCAGGCTGGCCTTGAACTCATGGCAATCCTCCTACCCCTGCCTCCCCAGGACTGGGATTAAAGGTGTGCGTCACCACGCCCAGTTTTGGAGGAATTAAATTTTAAAAGCACTAACTTGATATTATCTGTCTTCTGTTTAAAGCACACAAACCAGGTATGGTGGCTCGAACCTTTAATCCCAGCATTCTGGAGGCTGAAGTAGGAGGATCACTGAGTTCTGGGCTAGTCTGGGACTGGCTACAAAGTGAGTTCCTGGTCAGCCTGGGCTTGAGTGAGACCCTACCTCAAAAACAACAACAAAAAAAAAACCAAAAGGACAGAATAAAGCCCAAGCTTTATCATGATTCTTTACATATTGATGATATTACCTTTTTAGCCTTATCTTCTTCACTTTTGAATTTTTTGTTTTTTCTAATACAAATACTCTCTTCTCTTTTGCACAAAAATTGCCTACTGGTCTTCTAATAGCCAGCTCAGAAATCTGTTTCTCCGCATTTAGAAAACTAGCTTCATACTCCTCTCTGTTTCTTGTACCCTTGTATTTTTCAGGTTGAACTGAATTATTTTCCTCCACTAAACGGGGAACTCTCATCTTTAATTTTTAAAAAATATTTTATTTATTCATTTTCAAGCAGAGAGAGAGAGAGAGAGAGAGAGAGAGAGAGAGCACACCAGGGCCACCACCTTGTGGGTCTGGTTTATGTGGGTACTGGGGAATTGAACCCAGGGCCTTAGGCACTGGAGGCAAGTGCTTTAACCGCTGAGCCATCTCTCCAGCCCATCATCTTTAATTTTTTAAAAAATTTATTTGAGAGAGAAACAGAGAGACAGAGATAGGGAACAAATATGGATGGGTATATGAACTTCAGACAGATGAATCTGGCCCAGCAGGTGTCACAAATAAGTGCCTTTAACCACTGACCAGCCTTCCCAGCCCTCATTCACATTTTA
>PVHP010015875.1:0-36742 GCA_004024765.1 Zapus hudsonius | reverse complement strand
ACTTTACTCCAGTCATAATGGCAATCATAAAAAAAAAAAACCCAACAACAATAATTGCTGGTGAGGATGCAGGGAAAAAGTAACCCTCATTCACTGCTGGTGGTATTGAATATGTTAGTTTGAATGTAAGATGACTCACATCGCTTTGTGTGTGTGTGTGTGTGTGTGTGTGTGTGTGTGTGTGTGTGTGTGTGTGTGTGTGTGTGTGTGTGTGTGTGTGTGTGTGTGCCTCATACTCAGTCCCAATCTTTTTGTGGCCTTAGGAGGTGAAATCATGCTGGAGTAGGCTTGTCATTGGGGGTGGACCTTGAGGTTTATATGTCCTAGGTGTTCATAGTGAGCTCACTCTATTTACTTCCTCCAAACTGCTGTGCAGATGTGACACTCTGTTGTCTGCTCCTGCTGTTGTTTCCCCACCGTGATGAAACTACTCTTAGAACCTGAAAGCTGAAATAAACCTTTACCTTCCATTGGCTGATTCTGATATGGGATTTTGTCCCAGCAATGAGAAGTTCAATGCTCCAGTGATACTCGGCTGCTTTCTTTTCTTACTAATTTGAAATTCCAGGCCTTAGCACACGTTTTCTCCTCAAATCTAGACTTTGTTTTCACTGACTATTTTCCTGCTAGTATAAAAGTTTCTTTGTTTGGTTGTCTGCTGTCCCAAGTGTCTATATTTGCTAATGTTGTCTATGTTTTGGGGAGCTATCAATGAAATTGTTTCCCAGATCAATCAATGGCAGGCAGCTTCCCCTTACGTATTTTTGTAGTTTTATAATTGCAGTACTTGTATATCTTTGAGTTTATTTTATTTTATTCTTCTGCCAGTGATTCTCCATTGTTCCCAATACACTTTGGTGAAGGGTATGTTCTTTCTCAATTATGTGTTCTTGATTATGAAAATCTGAAATTTATTTGGGGGATTATTGCATGTTGAGGTCAATCTCATTACTAGATCTGTATCAAAAACAAACTCCAATAAGTTTGTTGGAAAAATAACTACATTTTCCTGTTCATTACATCTACATTAGCCAACATGTGGTTACAATGAGTATGTCTAGCACTGAATTAACGGATAAATATGTGGTCTGTACACAAAGATCATATACACACAAAAAAAAAGAATATGGCATCAATGAAATTGGAAGGAAATTTTGTCAACCAGGTCCAGACAATACTGAACATTCTCATGGATGTGGAATCTAAAGAAGTCGGTGACATAGAAACAAAGTATAAATAAGGCTACCACAGGCCAAGATGTAGAATAGGGAAGGAAAAGCTATTTATCAATATGTAATAGATTCATTTAGACTAGGGAACTATGTTTTAATGATCTCAACAATGCATGGTGATCACAGTCATAATATATTATTCAATATTTCACTCATGAAAATAGATTTTAACATTCTCATTACAGAAAATGATTATAGAGAGGTAAATATTGATTACTGACAATTAGCTATTAAATATTTCTACAATTTCAAAAATGATCAAAACATAACACAGTACCACCAAAATATATGTAAGTTTTATTTCTCACTGAAGAGGGAATTATATTATAATATCATAATATTGAAATATACATAATATTACAATATTGTAATATATATAATATTAAATATAAAATATCTAATATTATATATTAGATTTACACTCCACATGCCAAACTCATGACAAAAATGTGAAGTGCTCATGAGGCTTCTTACAGCTGATCATTCAGCCTCTTCCCTGGCATTGTTTTCTCATGTTTTCCACTCATTCTTCAATAATGACCTGATGGCTTCATGCATGACAGGGCAGGATTATCATAGTCCTGTAGAAATTAAATAATAAACTAGAGGCCATCAACAGCCGCAACACCACCAGCACCTCTGAGAATGAATTATCAACCTCTGGTTATGAGTTCATGAGCAGTTTTTCTCTATCAATTGGTGTCTCATATGCTTGCCTCAACTACAAAGTATGAGTCACCTTCTGTGGTATTAATATCATCTGTGTTTAATCTTATGAAAAGTATGTGGTATTTTCATTGCATATATATTTTGCATGGTATAAGAAGAAACCTTAAGAGAAACTAAAATTCACTGTTGCTGTTTCTCATTGCAACCCAGGTCATTAAATTCAGCTATGAATAACACTATCCAATATAAAATGGAGTCTATTAAAAATATGAAGCCAGATATAGTCTGATAAAACAAGTCACCCAAAGCTACATCCCTTTATGCTTATTGAAGAAACATGTAGCATCAAACTGGATTGTATTAAAATATATATGCATATTATAAATTAAATTTAATAATTTCGGGCAAGAGACATGGCTCAGCGGTTAAGGCACTTGTCTCCAGTGCCTAAGGCCCTGGGTTCAATTCCCCAGGACCCACATAAACCAGACCCACAAGGTGGTGGCCCTGGTGTGCTCTCTCTCTCTCTCTCTCTCTCTCTCTCTCTCTCTCTCTCTCTCTCTCTCTGCTTGAAGATGAATAAATAAAATATTTTTAAAAAATATAAAAAATAATAATTTCTGTATTTAATTGAAAGAGAAAGAAAGAGAGAAATAGTAGTGCCAGGATCTCTTGCTACTGCAAACAAACTCCAGATGTGTGTGCCACTTTGTGGCTCTGGTTTATGTGGGTACTGGGGAATTGAACCCTGGGCCATAGGCACTGGAGGCAAGTGCCTTAACCACTAAGCCATCTCTCCAGCCCCCAGTTCATTCTTTATATTACTCTTCTGTTTAATGTGCTAACAACAACAACAACAAAATCCCTGGAGACATGAATTGGGATTGTTTGATTGATTACTCATTTTCAACGTGATTTTCTTCACATTTGTTTTGGGATAGACACCCCTTCTATATGAAAATGAATGGAGATTAACTGTTGACCAATGTCTTCTGACTTCTTGATTTATAATCCTGGTGAACAACAATCACCCCCACAAATCTCATCCTGGGCTGTCTCAATAGAGCAATCAATGATGTATAAAAATTAAATCTCAGAGGAAAAAAATATACTATGAAATTAGTGATTTTATACTGGCACATGACATAAATCTTTGTCATAGACTCATTCACATGCCTGATAATGCAAATTTAATTTTTCCAAAAAGAAGTTCTCTTTTGTGTTTATCTTTCAACAAAAAATTAAGAAAAAATAAAGAACTTATATAAAGATGATGACATTTGATATAGATTATGATACATGAATTAAGATACTTAAGGAAATACACGAAGATGGATTTTTTTTTAAATCATCTATGCTTTAAAAGGTTTGCTTGGCACATTTCACACACTCTTCTAATTCATTAACCTAAAGAAAACTATGTGCTAACAGTTGCACTTTTTGCAAGATATATGCTTAAAACATGTTTTCTTTCAAAACTACTCCAGAATCTTTCCCAATTTTTATCTAATGTGATCTACATAGTAGTTGGTGCACTACAAATACAACTTGATAAACACAAGTTGTTTGTACAGACTACAAATATGCTCTCTTTTTTTCAGTAAACAACATTTCTTTACTAATGAGTTAGACATCTTAAACTGTAATTAGAAAAGTATTTTTGCAGAAATAGTATCATCTATGCCTTAACAAGTTTGCTGGACAAATTCTTCACACTTTTCCTACTTTATTAACATAAGGAATTCTGAATGTGCTAACATTTGCAGTGTTTGCTAGATAAAAGCTTAAAATGTGGTTTCTTTGAAAAGTGATCCTGAATCTTTCCCAATTTTTTAACATTTTTATTGGGTTAAAATTACATATATTAACACAACAATATGCTCAGTATCACAGGTTCTTAGATAAAGCCATTGAATCCATGATGACATTCCCTCTTATGCATTAATTATTCTCCCCCATGACTCTTACATTCTTATATTATAAAATACATCTTTATCTCAGCACTGTGGAATATTCTCTAATATATACCATATAGTAGCATGTAAAGTAAGTCTTAAAAAGTTTATTGCATCTTGCTGCAATGAAATCAAACTGGAAATGAATAAAAAGAGGCAGTATAAAATAAAAATTAAAAAAACTCACTAAGAATACATTATTGAATGACAAGTGGTTCATTAAAGAAATCAATAAGGAAAGAAAAAAATTTCAAGATTCAAATGGAAATTTAAACCTTTGGGATATACTAATTATAATTCTAGTGGGGAATTTTATAGCAAAATTGCAAACACTGGAAAAAATAAAAGTGAAGTCAAATGCATAAGTAAATGATGTACCATATGTTTTTTGAAAAACTAGAGCAAGTCAAACTTGAAATGAAAAAAAGTAGTTAAGATAAGGGCAGAAATTAGTAAAGTGGAAATGAAAAATAAATACAATGAATCAATAAAAGGAATACGTTTTTAAATGATTTTTAAAATTGACTAACATTTACTAAAAGTAAATAAAATAGTGGAAAAAGATACAGATTATCCAAATTAGACATTAAAAGGGGGTAATTGTAACTGTTCTCAATGAAATACAGAAAATCTTTAGGGCACACTTTATTTTCTACTCAATTGAAAACAATCTAAAGGAATTTGTAAAATTCATATGTTCTACCAAAATTAAACCTATATCATAAAACAATTTAACCTAGTCTATAATAAATGATATTAAAATAGTAATTTAATACAAATCTGCCAGTTACATAGACTAGTCCCAGAGGGATTAACTGAGGAACTCATGTCAAACCTTTAAAGAACCAGAGTCAATACTTTTCAAATTATTCCATAGCAATAGAAATTGCAGGGATGCTATGAACTCCACCCTTTACAAAATGAGTATCATCCTGTTTAAAAAAAAACAGATAAAAAACATAACAAAATAGAAAATGTAGTTTGATCTCCATGAATAACACGGATAGAAAAATTGCCCACCTCCCCAAACAGGAATGCTCACAAACCAAATTCAAGAACACTTCTACTTATTTCCAAGCAGAGAGATATAGGAGAGAGACAGAGTCCACTGCAAACCAACTACATGCATGCACCACTTTGTACATCTGGCTTTACATGGGTTCTAGGGAATTGAACTTTGGTCATTAGGCTCTGCAGATAGATCCAGTTTGCCCATGGAGGATACCAAAATGATTGGGGATAGGGAGGGGGGAAATCGTGGAATTGGGGATATCAACACATTATTTGCTCATTCAGTGTATCTAAATATGGATAATAAAGATATAATTTATACATAAAAAAGAACACTCCTAAAAGATCATTAACCATGATCAAGTTTGCTTCATTTTGGAGATAAATGGATGATTAAATATATGCAAAATAATTGTAATGCATTACATAAGTAAATGCAAGGAAAGAAATCACACCATCATCTCAATAGATACAGAAAGGGCTTTTTAAAACATTTATATTCCTTCATGATAAAATGTCCTGAAGAGATCAGGAATAAAAAGATTATTTCCCTACATTTTTAGCAAACACAGTATTGGTGTAATAAAAGCAGGAATGTCTTACTTCATCTAGATGGTTCAGGTTTTTTAACTTTTAAGTTGAATTTCTCTAATGACTAGCAGAGTATCTTAATGAGATGATTCACTAGTAGTATATCTTCATTTGTAAACTGAATCTCAAACACTTTAATTACTTTTGTTATTTTCTTATTATTGGGTTTTTGGGAATCTTTAAATATTCTAATTTCTTATGTATATATAATCTAAAAATATTTTGTCATTTGAGAATTGCTGTAGTCAACCTTCTCTGTTGCTGTGCAGAGACAACCCAAGCAAAAGTGGCTTCTGGAGAAATGGGTTTATTAGGCTTACAGACTCAAGGGGAGACTCCATCCTGGCAGGAAAATCGATGGCAGGAGCAAAGGGGTGGACATCACCTCTGCCACAGCACTGCAAATAATGTCAGGAAGGTGTGCCAAACACTGGCGAGGGGAAGCTGGATTATAACCCCATAAATCTGCCCCCAACAACACAGCTCCACAAGGTTCTAATTCCCAAACTGCCATCAGCTGAGAATCCATCACTGAGAACACATTCATTTGTTTGTGGGGGACACCTAGATCAAACCATGACAAGATTCTTTTAAATATTCTAATTTTTAATGTTTTTATGTATAGATAATCTGAATATATTTTGTCTCATTTCTGCCTGTCTCTTCATTCTCCCATCAGCATATATTATAGATCAAATAGATTTTTTAAACTTTTATTGATATCTCCCATAATTATAAACAGTAATCCATTATGATTCTCACCTCTCACCCCCAATCTTTCCCTCTCAAATCCACCTTCAATAGACTCCCCTCTTTTCCAACTAATCTCTTTTCTATATTGATGTCATTACCCTTTCCTCCTAATATGAAGGTCTTGTGTAGGTATTATCAGGCACTGCGAGGTCATGAATATCAAGACCATTTTGTGTCTGGAAGATCGCATTGTAAACAGTCCTACCCTTTCCTTGGCTCCGACATTCTTTTTGTCACCTCTTCCCCAATGGACCCTGAGCCTTGGAGGGACTGTGCATCAAATATTGTTAACATGGATGGAAAGCAAATTTATCAATGAAAATTGAAACCACAATGGGAAACCACTAACACTGACTAGAACGGGGAGGGGAAATCTTTGAAATGTCAAGTGTTGGTAATGGCCAATTTTACATGAATATGCATGAAAATTTGAGACAATCCTAATTTTACTATGTATAAATATAAAAACAATGAGACAGGGTATGTCATATAAAAAACAAACAAAACTAGAATTATTTTTATTCATAATGCAAAAACTTCATATTTGTATAGAGTCTAGTGTTAAACCACTCAGTGGTCAGAGCATAATCTCTTCTTCCATGTTCTTCTGAGAATAAATTCTACTAAATATTACTTTGTAAATGCTAAGCTTCACCTTTTATTAATTGCTGACTTTCCATTTGGAATATAAGAGATGGGAAATAACAGTAAGTTAATATAAGAAAAAAATGTGGTGTTCTCTAAAGAGCCACAATAATATACAGTATCTATAATGAAATATTTCTTGAAGCTATATAAGAAGCAATTTAAAGTCTCGACCATGTTCATATATTTCTCTAGTGTGTATTGAATTTGATTGAAAATTTATTATATATCATATTGTAAACCATGAGAATAGAAAGCAATAATACCTTACTTTCCAGGCATAAATGGCCTTATCTGCTCTCACTGGGAAAACATGTGGGTGGGCTGTGGGCAAACCAACAGTGCCAATGTTGACAGGCCGTGGGCTCCCATGATACCAGGCAGTGAAGCATTGATTTTCTTTCTACTTGACACGTCGTGAAACATAAGGAATGTAGACATTCAGACATATTCAGATTGCAAGTAATTATTTACATGCCAGTCTTTGCTTCTCACTGGTGTATTTCATGAGAAGGTACAGTGTGCATTTCTTTCATTGTCAGTGATGTCAGATTACTTACCTCTTGTATGCTTTCAATGGCATGGATCAGTGGAGTAGATCAATGAATAAATTGGGATAAACAAATACTTATTATCTCAAAGAGTAGTGGTGTTCTTTCAGTCTTTTTTCTTTTTAAAATGCCTGTGGCTTATGATGAATCTAATTATATGCAAGTTAAGGATTGTGCCAGATATATAGGTATGCATTTTCCAAGGTTCCTAGTTCCTAATGAGATATATATATATATTGTTTTTTTGAGGTAGGGTCTCACTCTAGCCCTGGCTGACATGGAATTCATTATGTAGTCTCAGGTTGGCCTTGAACTCATGGCAATCCTCCTACCTCTGCCTCCCAAGTGCCTAGCCTAATAATATATATATATATAATTCTTATATAATTTGTTCAGTTCAAACACGCCTTCTGGAATTTGTCTACATCTACAAGGAAAATTTGCAGCAATAAATTTCACTTAGAATCCTCTCTGGTTTTATGTTCTTAAGTCTATTATGTTTTTTTTAGGAAGTAATTTCTAGGTACAGGTGACCCTATCTGGACCAGGGTGATCTCCACACTCAGTGTGGGTTTGCTGATGGGCCTCATTTAAAATATTGAGCCATTCACTTTTTGGCAGAAGCACTTTGCTTAGTGCCAAGTAATTTAGAAAGCTAGAAGGAGCTCCAGTTGGAAGTCAGGGAGAACAGGATCAGGAGCCAAGTTTTCTTTTCCAGTCAAATAATAAAGCTGGTGAATGAGATTGAATTTTGCAGCTCTTTACCAGCAGGAGCAAATGCATTTCAGAGGAACCAAAGGAAAAATCTCCCCATATCTAGGACATGACATTCCCTTTGTAACTTCAGTCCTTAGGGTTGGGCTTGGTGCAAAAGCAGCATCCTGGAAACAGGTATGAGGCAGGGGTCTTTTATTCCTTTGGCCCCCACAGAGGAATTACTCTATTAAATAATATACTTCTCAGATGACTTCTAGCACTCTCCCCGTCATTTACTCTAGATATTTTTCTATCTCTCTTTCAATGTTTCCTGTCAATATGTCTTGCTTAATTGTTAGCAATTGGATGCTACAAGTGCCACATGGAATTTGTAAATAACTAATTACCGATACATATTCATCAGGGTGATTTTATTCAAAAGAAAATGAGTAGCATTGGATCATCAGGCTTCAGAATTCAATTAGGAAGCCTGATTTGAATTCGACAACAAACAAGACATAAAAAAGGAGAATGATTTGAACTCTTATTTTGTCTATGATTTTTCAGCTTTGGTAATGTTTGTATTGTGATAGAAAAAGGTATAGGTAAATAGTTTTTTGTAAATGAATCTGTTTTGAGTGATAATGGAATTCAATCCATACACATGGGGACAAAAACTTTCTTATTTATTTATTTATTGAGAGAGAGAGAAAGACAGAGAAAGACACAGAGAGAGAGAGAGAGAGAGAGAGAGAGAGAGAGAGAGAGAGAGAGAATGTCTACTACAGGGCCTCCTGTCACCACTAAAGAAATGGAAAAATGGAAAATTCATGCACACTTTGTGAATCTGGCTTTATGTGTATATTGGGGAAAAACCATCCTGAGCCTCTTTAACTGCTGAGCCATCTTCCCAGCCTCATTTATTTTTTAAGAACAAATACAGTTTGTGATTATGCTATGAAAGAGGACCACCTCTGCACTCTGAGAAGTGTTCTAAGGCAAAATGTGTTAGATCAGAAATTAAGGACATAACAATAATGCAGGAAGCTTACAAACAGAATTTGGATACAACCCTCAGCACACTGGGGTATCATAATGTGTTTAGTAACAGCTCTAACCTTTGAGGCTATGTGGGTTCTATCCCAAACCATGCCTCGAGGGGCTTGTTTATGTATCAAGCAAATATTACCCAGTGGTGAAGCAGTTAGGATGACTGGGCCCCTGAAAGTCAAAAGCAGGCATGTCTTTGAGCTTGCCCATTCAGTCTGCACTTTGTTAGAGAGCAAAGAATCTGTCTTCGCCTAATCTCTTGCCTAGACTTGTTTTTTGCACATGTGAGTTTCTTCCTAGGAGGGAGGTTCCCTTTTCTAGAATTCAATTCTAACCCAGACATTGTGGTTGCTCAAGTCCCAGAACTTGGCATCATGGCCGTCCTCTTCCTGAGTCATCAGCTATATGTCTCAATTGACAAGAAGGAGAAGCCCATGACAGTAAGGTTATGAGTAGAAAACAGGATCTCTTGGCTGATCCTGAGGTTCTGGTGAATTATGCCTTAAATCCCCTTTTCTCTTTTCTGCTAGGCTTAACACAAGGGCTCTCAGACCATGTGGGGCTATCCGTTTTCCTTCCATTGGTTTTATCCTTCCTTCAGTAAATGTGATAATAATGATCCTTCTGGTTTGTTTTGTTCAATTCTTTGGTTGGAGTCAAGGACTTTCCTGCACTCTCCATAGAGTGGATATAGCATCTAAAAGCATTTTGTAATATCCACTACCACACCAAATTCCACAAAATATTTCTCAGGAAAAGCATAAAGGTATAAGCTTTAATTATCAATAACTCTGGAATAAGCTTTTTATCCCATGTTTTCATGCACTGAGGCTTAACTACAGAGAATATGAAAAATTCTTCATTGAGAATGTGAAGAATCATCTAGGGTCTTAAAAATCTACCATCACACCCACCTCTGCCTTGAGACTTTTCACTCACATTATGTTCTTCCTGCTCTTGCCTAATAGACATTTGAGACTAAACTAATTTATTGCCCATAATGGATATGGAGTGGTGTCATAGATCAGTTTTGAATTTTTCTCTAGCTATTGTAAGATATATGTAGCATGACAAAAAGAGATTGATCTTCTTATAGGTCATCAGAGTTTTGGATCACTGCTTCTAATTAACTTCTTTGGGTTCTTCCATCACCTTATCAGTATATTTTGGGGTGGGGGAACTTTAATGAAATCATACAGACACTTGTAACTGTGTGAGAAATGGTTGAGAAGCTGTAGCCTAGAGGCAGATGACAAGCTGACCTTTCTTATCTGTGCCACTAAGTGATGGTTCCTTGAAATGGAATCATGTCATCTATCTAGGTGTCAGTGTCCAAAGTTCAAAGAAGAGTTTAAGTTTATTGTCACAATTAAAATGTGCAAAAACATTTATCATGATAAATAGGTGATAATTTCATGATAATCTGTATAGTAGTAACCTTGTCCTTACTGGGACAGAACACCTGAGCAGAAGCAGCTGATGGCAGCATCAATTGGGATGAAGCAGTAAGAATGAGCTGAACTATCAACACCTAATGGCACAAACGAATGAACACTGCAGGTTTATCCCTGGTGATATATCTCATACAGTAAGGCTCTATCTCTCCAAAACTCCACCAGTTGAGGATTATGTATGAGGCTTAATGACAAACACACTATAGTAACATTTTACATCATACTACCACAATAGGTACAAAAAATCCAATTATTTGTGTGATTTTTTTTCTTCTTAATATGATTTTCTTATGTCTATCAGCTTATTGACTTCTTCACACCAGATCAGAAAATAAGGTCAAACATTGGAAAGTAATGACAGGGGTACAGGTTTTCAGGTACAGGAAAAGGAAGGTCCCTTAAAACTCCTCTTTACCTAGATATGTATATATCTAGATATATCTTTACCTAGATATCTGCTTAAATAATAATAATAATATTTACATTTATAAAGTTTATAAATGTTTTTGAAGCATTATTGCTATTATTATTGAGATCAGCTTGGTCAGAGCTCACAACATTGGGCTTTTCAGATTGTATTCACATGGAGCTTTGAAATCAAAGAGATTTTACAATAAAAAATTTGTATACCTTTATTTATCTAATTTCAGATAATGAAGGGATCACACATTACATTTTTATGTAGGAATTCAGTTTATTAGAGGCCCCTCTTACTAAGCAGAAAAAAAACACTCTGAGCAGTGTTCCATTTCCAAGAAATCATCTTCATGGATTTGTATAATACCTCCCCCACTTCTGTTGTTTTACCTACTGTGAAATTGAGGCTGGTGGAAGGTAGTTTGTCTCTTTGGCCTTTGGGTGATAAAGGCTAGAGTTTCCAGAAATTTGTCAGTTACAAAATTTAACACTTTTATAGATCACTGCTTTATTGATTTCAGTCTATCCCCTTTTGATTTTCCTAAGCTGAAAAACCACCACAACAAATGAACACTGAGTCACTGACTCTAGGCTTGTCATATCAGAATAGCTTCAATCTTAGAACATGATGGACATAAGTTTTACAAAAGCTAATACTCAATAACATGCAATTTGTCTAACCAATTTATAACTCTCCTAACGAAAAGAGTCTCTTAACCTTGAGAGTCATGAGTCCTTTTTAAATAGTTATTTATTTGAGAGAGAGAGAAGGATGGAGGGAGGGAAGAAGAGAGCAAGAGAGAGAGAGAGAGAGAGAGAGAGAGGATGGATCATTGGGCTTTCCTGCCACTGCATACAAACTCCAGACTTTATGTGAGCACTGGAGAATTGAACCTAGACAGACAGGCTTTGTAAGCAAGAAACTTTATCCACTGAGCCTAATTTCCAGCCCTTTATGTGGCTCTTATATGGGATGAAAACATAAGTGATGACAAAATAAATATATTCTGCTACTGACTTACCCATTTATTTAGGCATTGAACAGTTGTTTATTGTAGCTTATTTACAAAAAGGATGTATATGCTAAAAATTGTGAAACTGTTTGTAAATTTTAATACAAAACTGGATTAGTGAGTGTATTCAGTGCGAAGACCTAACAACTAATACACTGAAACTTATGAGATTTGTGACTCATGATTAGAGGAGGTGTAATTCCTCATGGAATGAAAGTGCTCAATTCCTTTATGAAATTGCAGCATTTATGACAAAAGGAGAATGCCACTAGGATTCCTCACATCTGTGCAGACCAACATGCAGAAAACAAAGATACTTGAGGCTTATCCTTATTTTATTGAGACCAGAACCACACACTAACAGTTGAGATATTGCCTCTCACATACAGGGTGGACATTTCCCTTTATTTAAACCTCTATGAACACACCCTCACAGACTCCTCCAGAATTTTGTCTCCTACATAATAGCAGGTTTGGTTCAGTTGACAATTCCCAGACCATAACCATTCCAAGACCATAAATTTAAAAAATGGTCTTAAACACTTTAAATTCAAATAGTTAGTCTAATGATACCACAACACGCATAGGGTTATTTTTAATAAACAAATACAATGTAGAATAGCATTGATATAAAGAAATTTTATGGCTTTGTTCCTCCGTATTCTTTGGGAATTGCTACCAAAACTTCTGCCATTGCAATGGGTAAAATCTATCACTTTTAAATTCTTTTATGTAAGTTCACATATATTCTGTCTACCTCATGTCTTATACTTTATCTCATTTGTAGAATGTAGATTGATTATATTATATTATATTATATAGAATATATATATATATATATATATATATATATATATATATATATATATATATATATATATATATATATATATATATATAATCTACATATTGTTATACTGTCTTCCGTAGGGGATAATGGCAATAAAAGAAAATCTTATGCGTTCTGCATAGGTACAACTTATTAACAAATATTTTTTATCTGTAATTACTTGAATATTTAACTGAAAAAACATAGATGGAGACATACTCATAAAATAATAGTAAACTTCCCATTCATAGTTGAACCAATGATGTTGGTAGATTTATCAAGCTTATCAGTAACTCACAACAGCTATGGTTTACACCAAAAGATTGAGCCTATTAATTCATTTTCAGTGATGGATAAAAGTTACACCTCCCAGGACAGCTAATTTAAGTGAACAGTAACTTGGACATGGCAAGCCTGGTTCATCTGTGGTGAGTGAGGTGTAGCTACTGGTTTGTTTCCAATTTCACAATAAGGAACCTACCTATGATGAAGCAAGCAAACATAATTAAACTTAATTGGTTAAAAATAATACAAGACAGTATGTAGGAGGCTAATGGAGAAGAAGAAGGAAGATGATGTGAGAGGGTAGATGCAAATATTAAGATTTTAAAAAGAAGGAAAAAGAGGATCACCAGGGTAACTGGCATGTGTACGATGCAGCCAGTACTCAAATGAAAGCAATTAAGCAGAATAGGAACATGTAGTAGGAAATTGTTCCTTCCTTCCTTCCTTCCTTCCTTCCTTCCTTCCTTCCTTCCCTCTTTCCTTTATTCCTTCCTTCCTCCATCCCTCCCTACCTCTTTCTCACCCTCCCTCCCCTCCCTCTCACTCTCCCCCTTTATTTCTCTCTTTCTTTCTCTCTTTCTTTCTTCTTTCTTTCTTTCTTTCTTTCTTTCTTTCTTTCTTTCTTTCTTTCTTTCTTTCTTTCTTTCTTTCTTTCTTTCTTTCTTTCTTTCTTTTTTCTTTTTCTTTCTTTCTTTCTTCTTTCCAAGCACATAATTTGAAGAACTGACTAGTAAAGGCTACTACCAATTTCAATGAAGCTGAAAATAATTTTTAAGGAATGAAATAAAAATCACCCACAGGTGTTAAGGTTAAAAATCTCTCAGCTTAAAGTGGCTAATAGTTCATGAAACTTCATAAATAGAACCAAATATAAGATAAATGTGTTTCATGGTTAACCATAGAGCCTGGGCAATCGTAATGTTGACTTTTGTGATGTAGAAATGTGTGTACATCCTCACCAATTTCCCATACAGCACCTACCATCTATATATGTATGTGAATATAATTTCTTTTAAAATAAGAAATTATTGTAATTTATAGCACCATAGATTGAAACCAAAGCAGTTTTATGGATTGAATTTGACCAATGGGATACTAGTTTAAAATCTGTAAATTATATTGGGAAATCACCAACTTCTAAATGATAAATTTCTGATCAACACTCATAAGGAAGTGACTACTATTGAATGACAGACAGCTGCATCCATCACCGAAAGCCTCATCTCTTGAAAAATGTCCAATGAAACTCAGCATCCAGCAGATAGTCAGTACATTACAGCTAGAGTCTGGTAATACTTGGCTGGAAGGTTTGGTGTAATTATTACAATATTATTCATAGAGAGAGACTTGGTCTTCACCTTCCATGCACTCCTCCTTACCTCACATTGCTAAGTATTCTCAACCCATCTCTAGTCTTCTGTGTTCATCTTGATTTCTTGATGAGTTGAAATGCTGCAATAAAGATCTCTCTAATCGCCGGGTATGGTGGCACACACCTTTAATCCCTACTTGGGAGGCAGAGGTAGGAGGATCACCATGAGTTCAAGGCACCCTGAGACTTCTTAGTGAATTCCAGGTCAGCCTGGACTAGAGTGATACCTTACCTCAAAAAACAAACAAACAAAAAAATCTCTCTAGTTACAATTTTGATATCAATTAAATTCCTTGCCAGATGAGCTTTGCCAATGCTGTTGTTTTCTTTGTAGTATCTCTAGGTGTCATTTGGAATCCTGCTTCCTAATGAGTTGATTCTTTCAGGGAAAGCAAGCACATGGGCCCCTCAGTTCACATACAATAACCCCAACTAGAGATTATCATCACTCCTTGTCAATCTCCATGATCACAAGAGCAAATTGTATCAGTTTGACACACTTAAACTATGTTTAATATGTAGTTATTATGACAAATATTCACTTTTATTAATGTATATGTATAGTCTTCACCCAGATACTGAAAAGTAGTATTAATCTACATAGGAAATATGAAACTTTAAGACTGGATCTTATAATAAAAACAGAATATGTAGACCTGGAGAGACAGTTCAGTCAGTGAAGGACTCATGGCAGTGGTGTGAAGACTCCAGTTTGGATACCTGGATTCCAAGTTGGTTGTGGTGATATGAACCTGTAATCTCAGCATTCAGGAGGTGGAGACAGGTAGATTCCTGAAGCAAGCAGGTGAGATAGACTAGTCCAATCTGTGACCACCAAGGTTCAGTGAAGAACCCTGTCTCCTTAAATAAGGTAGAAAATGAATGATAGTGGGAGACACCTGATGTCCATCTCTAGTCTCCACACATATGTTCATACACACCTATGCCAAGCCACATAATAGCTCTAAATACACATGCTCACAAGCATGAACACCATACAAACACATACAGAATTAATAAATATAATAGAATAAAAATTAATAATTTTAATTATAGGAATGACTTTCTCACAAAGAAGATATAGTAGAGATATTCTTCTGTCATTTGGATTGTAAGGAGGTTCTTCTCTAGCCGAACAGTTTGTAAAAGTGTTGCTGGTGTTTCTAACTCTAATCGTGTCTACCATTCTATGTGTCAGCTCTATCTTTGGTACCGCTTAATTCTTTTCTCAGATGAAAAAATTCTGCATGTTTCACCTCTCACATCAAGAAATTCATAGCACTATCAGAAGAAGGTAGTGAAGGCATATTCTTTGAAGCTTGAAATGAAAATTAAAAAATCATAGCACCTAGCATAGAAAATATACAGTTAGAACTTACCACACTTTCTAATTAATCTTAGTGGAATGAACTCACAGTGCTTCAAAACGTTTGACAACCTATCTATAGATGGTTTCTGCTCCTCCCCACCTCAATTTTCTAAAGGGAAAAGAAATGATCTCAAGCCAGGATGAAATACATTCTAATCATAATAGAAAACATCACTTTTCTTACCAGAACAATCAACAGAATAGCTAGAATGATGAATTGAATTCAATTTAGTTTTATGTCATTTTTTTTAATCCCAAATGCCTTCAAATGTGTGGGATAAAATAATGAGATAACATTGATTCTATACTTTAAAGTAGTATATCCAAATTTTGGGTGTCCCCATATAGAACTTTGATTTCTCTAAAAAAGGCAACAAGATGAAGCTTAGCCTGCTTTCTCCGCACATCACTTTGCATTTTGCTTCCCATTCCTAGTTGCACAGAATTTGTTAGAAGCAAAGCAGGGAAATGCAAAAAGAGAAGATGGTGTTACCAGGGGGAGAGTGATTACAGATCTTTTAGCTACAGCTCGGGATTAAAATCCAAGGACCCAGGCTTCATCCTTAATTCAATTCAGGCTGACAGCTGCATGTGATGAAAACTAATGCTTTGAGAGAGACAGAATAGATCTCTGTGGAAGAAGCAGTAAAGTTATTTTCTAGTTTTTAAAGGACTGTCAGATCAAAGAGGTAATGTAAGTGCTTTTTGCCTCTTTTTAATGTCCAAGCTTTGAACACAACAGCACTCCTCTGTCCTTCAAAGTGTGATAAAGAACATCTTGTAACAGCCCACCGAGGTCAGTGGTGGTACTGATAGCCCATTGTGGAGATTTTGCATTTCTCTAGAGTGTGCTGATAAATGATACATTTGGCAGTGCATTAGAAGGAAGAATGAAGGTTTCTTTCTAACTGTTGAGCTGGTAATTGATCGACATTTTTAAAGAATTATCTTCCCAACCACTGCTACAGCACATGGTTGACAGTAAAAGGAACTATCTCAAGTTACTTGAGTCTCAAAAGTCACATTGGCCTCACATAAGCCCACTGTGCGGTATAGGAAGATGTTTTAGTTTATTTGGCCATAGCTTTTTGTCCATCATGAGGTTGGCATTCAATAAAGTCAAATGATTTCTGACCGTAGTAAATACATCCCAGATGTGCATGCAGAACATTCAGGAATATGTTTGCTGCCTAGGATGGTTTTTGAAACTTGAAATTTCACCATACCCTTTTTTCTATCTTTTTTTTTTTAATTCAGCAAACGGAATCTCATGTGTTTTGATTCCTGGTAGAGCTCCGGTGATTCAGTTTGTCATTGTTGAGGGGAAAATGGCTTGTGATCATGTAATCATTTTGGCAACTTTAATCTTGAGGTTCTTAAATTTTAAAGGAGGATTCATAGAAAGTGATTATTTGTTATTTTGCTGGACAGCAAAGATCAAATTCGTAATAAGGTGTTCTTTCCAGAAAAAAAAGTCACAATAAAACAGAATTATTGCATGTCCCATGCCTATTATGAATTAGTATAATAAATAGAAGCTCTCTGTAAACAACATAGTCATCCAACCACCTTTGATCCATACCTATTCATTTGAGATTAAACAGCAGGCCTGGGTCAATTTCACATTTATGTCTCTGATAAATATTGTTTTCACCTTGGGTTGAATCCTCATGTGGCATAGCATTTCTCCTTGAAACAAAGCAGTTTGAAATTGTACAGATATAGCCAGAAGCATCAGGAGAAGGTAAAAGAGGACAAAAGATCATCTTTATGCCTCAAAAACACCAGCTAAGCATCATAAGTATAACACTACTTGGTGAGATTTCTTTCAAAGGTTATTTAAAACCAAATCATGTGGTTAAATGTTTGGCATTTATTTTATGTACCTTTAAGATTATTTTTTCTTGTGTGTTACTGGACTAAAGCCTTTCATTCGTAATTCTTTCTCTTAATGAATGCTTCTGCACTAACTATTGAAAAGCAATTTATTTTTATGAAACCCTCCTGATCAAATCCCAGAAGCCATTATTTATATGATGAACCTGTGACTTTCTAAATTGGCTTGAAGTGTTTTTCAGAAATGCTCTTTTGCCTTTTATATTTCTTTTACTATTGAAGTAATGTTGCTATTCTCTGGGAAAAACAAATCTCAAGCCAAGACAAGGAGACATATTACATATTTCTAGAGACATCCATGATCTGCAGACATATTTACACAGAATTAGATCAGATGAAGCTATTAGTGAATTAATTCAATAATGTACTAAAATTTAACCTTAACATACATGTAAAACTAATTTTTGGTACCATGAATAACCTTTATTTAATTTATGTCATGTTCATATTTTAAATATTATCTTGAAAACCCTTTTGAGGGCTCGAGAGAAGGCTCACCAGTTAAGGCACTTGCCTGCAAAGGACCGGAATTCATCTCCTCATTCATGAAAAGCCAGATGCACAAAGTGGCACATAAATCTGGAGTGCATTTGCAGTGGCTGGATGCTCTGTTGTGCCCATTCTCTCTGACTATCTGTCTTCTATTTCTCTCTGGTTGCAAAACTAAATAAATAAAAATATTTTTCAATAAAAAACAAACTCTTAAGATGAGAGGTTTGTGTGTGTGTGTCTGTTCATATAGGATTATAAGACATATCCATACGCAATATCATGTTTTCATGCAAATTCAATGGTTTATACAATGAAGTATAAGCTTCTTACACATAATAAAGTAACCTTAATTATCTATTTAGACAAATTTGTATTTGTATAAATTTGTATTTGTATTTATGCTGGGCATAATAATTATCTCATTTACGAATAATATAATTGATCTCTCTACATCTAATTATATATATGTGCATTTTTTACATATTTGTGTAAATTATATATAAACATGCATTCAACATGTTAATTTGGGGATTAAAATTTCACAGTTGCAAACTTCAGTCTTGTTCAACAATATTCAAAGTGTGCTAAAAGAACATATTTACCTATTATGAACCACACAAACACACACAGTATTAGTGTGCTAGTTTAAAAATTAGAGGCTTCCTTAAATATCATTGACTTTATTATGAGAAGTATTGAGGCTAAAAGTAAGTCAAGTCAAACAGGCTATATATCCAGTTCTCTTTTGTCTACATTAGCTCACCACCTGACCTCATGTCATACTGAAAAACTTCTACACTCCAGGGATAGGTGATATTGCTTATGTTCAAAATCAACTAGTTTTGTTACAGGACTTCAAGAAAATTATATGCAAGTTAAACCATCCATCAAGCTGTAGACACACACACACACACACACACACACACACACATACACACACTTAAACACTTAAAATGTTCTACATGCTTATAAGGAAGGAAAATGAAATGAAAATATCTACATCAAATTTATATGACTTAATTAAAATAATAAAATCATTTGAATAAAAACAAAAAGCCAAAATCTTTATTTTTAGTTCATAAATTTCCTGCATATCAATGGTTATTTTCCTTATTTCTTTTCTTCAGAAGCATGTCTTTTTGCTTTTTCTCTAACACCTCTTTCTATAAACTCTTGAAATAAATTTCAAGAAGTATCTTTTAAATTTTGTAACAAATATGTTATCTTTTCTGCCATATTATCTAACCCTTTTCTGAATTTTCATGTACATTTTTTTAGTCTATTTAGAAATTGTTTACTTTCTGCTCATTTTCTATATTCAATTGAGAGAAGGCAGTGAGGATCAGCTATACAAATCATCTTAGTTAATTTTATGGCCTCTTTACTAAGTTATTGAAAAAATCAACATTTTGAAAATTGCGTTTTAATTTATTTTTTGTTAATAACTAGATACATTGTATGAGCATGTGTTGTGATGGTGCCCCCATTTCTATCCTTCTCCCCAACCCACTGAGGGTCCTCCTCAGTGGAATTGTGGGAAAGGTCTATGGAATAGGGGGTTATGATTTGTACAAGCAGTAGCCAGTTCTCTCTGTCTGTATGTCTCAGTTTCTCTCTCTCTCTCTCTCTCTCTCTCTCTCTCTCTCTCTCTCTCTCTCTCTCTCTCTCTCTGCATGTGTTTTCATTGTTGATTATGGGGCAATGTCTCTGGCTATTCTCCCCTACCATGGCTCTTACAATCTTTCCAACCCTCTTCCAAAAATTCCCTGAGTCATGGTGGATGAGTTTTAACTCTGCTTTGCTGTTGAGATCTCAAGATTCTGGATTTCTACTTTTGACAATGTTGGGTATCTTTGGTGTCTGTCTCCATTACCCTTGCATAGGTTATCTGACTTGCTGTTCATTTACTTCTCTTGGTCATCTTGCCAGTTCCTCAAAGGTTTCCTTTGGGTCCTAGATGATGAGTTACATACAGTGTCAGCCGTTGTCTCAGATCCTTTATTGGGTTGTCCACAGTTCTCATTGCCTTTTGTAACTTTACAAAAAGAATCTTCAACAGAGAGTGGTATCAGTATAGGTTAAATAAGACAAACATTGTTAACTTGGTGAGGTTCTAATGGATCATAGCCTCTCTATAGATCTCTGGTTAGTGAGTGTTTCCCCTTGGAGACAAGGTTCTTGGTCCTCATAAGGGTATACCTTGGATCCCAGTTACACTTAAGGGTTACCTGCCTTAACCTCTCTTAGCTAATTAGAAAACTGCTGATACCCACCCACCTAGGTACTTCTTGGCTTGCTGGTCTCAACCATATAGCAGTGTCTTCAGCATTCTGGTTATATATCAGTGACCTCTGCTTTCACAGAATATCACTGGCTAATTTCCCTGGCAGCTCATGTAATGCCTTCCAGCTCTAAATATCCACAGTCATTGTCCCCCTCAAGAGCAGCAGCAGCAGCAGCGACAACAACAACACACACACACACACAAACTGGCTACCTCTCATAAAATCCATAACACCCTCTCCCATGGACTGGTCCAGCAAGCCCTCTGAAGAGAGCCCCCAGTGGTTTAGAGACAGGGAGGAGAGAAATGAGGGGTATCATCATAAGACTTGCTCATACAATGTGTTTAATTTTTGACAATAGATATGGAAAAATAAATAAATAAATAAATGAATGAATGAATGAATATTGAACCCAAGTTCAGTTTGCAAGATGTTTTCCAAATATTTCATTGAAAATGTATAAGTATGTTATTAAAGCAGAATTAGATCCTAACAAGATTAAATTGTCTTCTTTTGTACTTGCATATTTTTATTTGCCTATTTTATTATTATTATTATTATTATTATTATTATTATTATTATTAGTGTGTGGTTCTGGGGATCAAACCCAGGACCTAGTTTATGCTAGGCAAGTATGCTACCACTGAGTTACAACCCTGGCTCTTGGATATTGAAAATGTACTCTTTCCCCAAATAAAACTCCTTTGTTAGTGGCACATATTTATTTATAGAGCCCAACTGATATCTTTAGCATTCCTCTTTGTTGTCTATTTCCCTTTTTTTAGGGAACTATTTTTGGCTGCTTGTCTGTTGATACCCCTATGGATCAATGCAGTGTAAACACCACTCATTGTCTGCTCTATGGCTGAAGGGCTGATTGAATTAGAAATAAGAATGTTGTGATTAAAAACAACTTTATTGACTTTCGCAGAATATTAAGTAAGGAAAACTTCAACAGCAATTGAACTGTAGATACTTTATCATCTATTTAAATTTCAAATGTGTTCACCACATGCACAGGTGAGCAGAAGTCAGGAAGAGAATTCCCAGTTAAACCTTCAGCTGGCATAAAAATACAGGAGAAACCATGGAGAGCAAGAGAATATGAGACAAGTTTAAAAGAGGGAAGTGAGAGAAGGGAGACTGAATGATCTCCCAATTACAAACTACTGTCTTTCATACCATTTGCTTTAGGAATACCAAGCACTGCTTTCATAATGGGAGAAATTTGTATAAGTTGAATAGAGGTAAAATGGTTGACAACATGAACATTCTATTGGATATTGTTGCAGTTCACCTCACATTGCTGAGACAAACACCCTGCACAAAGGAGCATATGGAAGGTAGGAAAGTCATGAGGGAAAGTTTCTTATAGTAGGGAAAACCATGAGAAGAATGTGGACATCCCCTCTGCCACAACAGGAGGAAAATAGCTGAAAGCGAGAAGGACTAACACAGGCAAATATACCTGAAGGTTCATCCCCAGTATCACACCTTCTCCAGCAAGGCTCCAACTCCCAGATTCCCACAAGCTGGGAGCCAAGCATTCAAAACACATTAGTCTATAGGGAACACCTAATTTAAATCACCGCAGATGTTGGACTTGGCCTGAGATCTGAGAAGCAAATCTTTATATTTTACATATTCAAAAGTCTGTTATATAGCAAACCAATAAACATATGACTTACACATTCATTCTTGATTGTTATCTGAGACCCAAGTCTGTTTTCTATTAAAATATAGAACAACCATTGTATTAGGGAATAAACAGGACTTTTAGAAGACAACTTGTGATAGAATCCCATCTCCCATTTTTCCAGAACTTCAGTCCTAAGGCTTCTTGAGGAAGAAGGTGAAGGAGAAGGCGAAATAATCCATAAATCATAGGATATTTGAGAATGAAATAATTAAGAAAATGAAGGTGCTCTATGATCATAAAGTGTGTTACTAAAATATATATTAAAACTTTTTTCCATACCTACTTGTTTAACTTAACTATTTTTTCTGACTATATTTATCAAGGGTTGTTTTCATTCTCAATGGTCAATAATCAGCTATTCTATTTATTTATTCTCTTCTAATTTTCCCCTTGTTTTCCACTGTCCAAATAACATTGTGGCATTGATGATATGTTGTTATGCAAGAAAGCAAAATGAATTTGCTCTTAGATTTATATTCTAGACTTTCCACTTATGTCATATCATTTTATAGCACTGTTTTTAAATGTTTGTATTTGTCAGGGTTCTCTAGGAAAAAACCAATAGAGTAAATTGTTGCAAAAAGTGTATTTATTGGATTAGCTTATGAGAGTCGCACAATAGCAGCCTGCAAACCCCTGAGTCAAGTAGCCAGTAGGCAATGAGGCATGTGGCCGGATGCCTCAGCAGTACCAAGCCAGCACTGAAGGCCTAAAGGCTTCTGAATGGGGAGTTGCTAGTTTTCAGTCCAGGCTGGAAGGCTGAGGAAACTTTGTTCCAATGTCATTGAAAGGATAGATGAGCAGGTTGGATACACATCCAAGTCACAAGTACCAGCAGCCAGGCTGCAGCAGGAGGAGAGAGAGGTTTCCTTCCCCTTTATATAGACCAAGGATGGGGTCTTGCAACACTTTCTCAGACTTGTTGACTTCCTGAGTCAGGAATTTCTTTCCTACAGTGCCCTCTCAGGAAAGGATGTTTGTTTCTAGCTAACATGACTTCCTGAATCCCCTGAGCCTCCTTTCTCTGTTCAATTTGGAGGAAATCTATTACAGAATACTCAAGAATCCAATGGATTGCTAACAGGTCAAGAAGATAACAAAACTTAATCATCTCCATGGGCAATGGAATGCCAGTCAAATACTTTAAGACTGCTAGAGGTAACACATTGAAACATACAATTAGAATGAAGGAAATACAAAATGGCTCATTTGTTCATTCACATATGAATATATCCTCATAACACTTTGATATGTTACTCATAAGGCTATCTCAAATCTGTACTCAATTGAAAGATTGTAGTCATGTGTTGTTTCTAGACATCATTCACCATTATGTCTGTGTTAAATAATCAGTATGCAGTCAGACCAACATGGGAGAGTTTACTGTGGTTTTTTTTTTTTTTATGTGTTAATAATTAATTGCTAAGGTGTATAGTCATGCATGGTCCAGGTGGGATGCTTCCAAATGAAGCTCAGTTTAAGAAATCTAGAAATATCTCCATGTATTGTTGATGATTTACATTTTGGAAATATTGGGAAAAGGGGAATTTTCAAATTATTTACTACAATAATACAAGAAATAAAACTTCAAATTCCACAAGCTAACATTATGTATTCTTGTCCAGTAGAGAAATTTAGGTAAAGAAAAATCGCAATAAACACACATGCATACACACATGTATGCACGTATGTACACACAAGCACACAGACAAATCATATCTTGAACTAGCAATAAAACTTAGAATGTTTTCATTTCATTGTCATATTTTCCTTTGAGCAGTGTAGCTATACACAGAATAATGGATTTGATAGTAGATGATTCTGTGAATAATCAGTTGAATATTGTTGGGAGTATAGCACTTATAAAAATGAATAAGCTTCAAAAATTCATCACCAATGTTAGTGTTAGGCTTTGCAAGAAAGCACCCTTAACATTTGAGTATCTCTCCAGCCCATGAATTTACTAAACTTTTAATAGAAATATAATACCTAACAGAGCTTTTTTTCAATTTATTTCTATTTTCACTCCTTATATAATATGAGTTAACTATGTGTATTTTATGACCAGACATACCATTAACAGGAAAATATGTAAAAAAAAAACTCTCACAAATTTTTAAATCCAATATACAGACAAAATTCATCTTTATGAGTTTCTTTAACCAGGTTTCCATTTCTATTGTGTGATTTTGATTTTATTGATCATTACACATTCTCTTCTGTTTTATCATTTCTACACTAGACACATTGACTTTCATTACCTATTTCATTCATATGAACATTTTCATAAGTATTGATAATTTTCACTTCTCTAAAATAAATACATCTTCTAATCCAACTGAAATAAATTAAGCAGTATTATTTTTTATCATTTTAACAACTTTTCTCATGACATTGGATTATTTATGTATTAAAGAGTATAATTCAGCATTATACCATTACTAATGATTTTCATATGGTCTCTGCAATATTCATGTTGTATAAAAACATAAATCATATCATTTCAAATATCTTGGATTTTCCATAATTGCACCCATGGCCTCAGGATTCAAAATAGAGCACATTTGCATGTTGCTTAAGGCATCATAGGTCTGGTTGTCCTTTTGGTTACACTTATCATTTCTTGTAGTATACTTATCAATATCATAATCTTATGGTGCATAACTACGGATATATCATAGCATTCCTTCTACACCTCTAAATAGTATTGAGAATGTGTTCTATTTCTACAACTAACGGAAAACCGCTAGAGTACTGGAAAAAAAGTGAGCATTAAATGTGTTTTCGGGTACAATGTACCTGGAATATAAGCAATCAATAACTGCTAGCCATGGTAAATCTCACATGCTAAATGAAGAGTTGTTTCTTTACTCTGGAGTTCCTTATCATTTATCTATATATCTATCCATTATCTATCTATATCTATATCTATATCTATATCTATATCTATATCTATATCTATATCTATATCTATATCTATATCTATATCTATATCTATATCTATATATCTATATCTATATCTATATCTATATCTATATCTATATCTATCTATATCTAATCTATAGCTATCTATCTATCTATCTATATATCTATATATATATATAGAGAGAGAGAGGTTTCTCATTTATACATGAAAAAAGTTATGAGAGTCACATCTCAATATTTAAAATATGCATTAAAAATAAAGGATCATAATTAGTGATGGAGATCATGGGACTCAGGTAACCTTCCAGAGAGATTGCATATATATGCTGCCCTGAGGAGCCATTCCATCTTGCAGGGTTATACTTCATGAAAGCCTATATTACCATGTTAATAAATGTTGTTGGGGCAGATTTGGACTGCATTAAGGCTTATAAACCGAGTACATAAGCTCTCTAATAGTGTGCTTTCTGGTTTAAGGTACAGGTCAATACCAAAGCAACAGACAAGTGCCACTTGGTGGAAACACATTATTAGAAAAAAACAATTGCAAATAAACCATTGGAGCTCCAAGTATAACCAAAAGTAGTCTACACCTGCTAACCAATATCTTATAACTGCCTCCTGTGATTTCCCAGGGTCTGGTTGTTATGACTTATTTGTACAATATAACCTTTTTTTACTTGCATTTCTATATATTGGCAGGGATCTCCTATGTCTGAATACTAATAGGAAATTATTTTAAATTAGCTTTCACTTAACTGTAATATTTATATCAGGAAAATCATATTAATATTAGCTCTTTCTTCTCATTAGCCAAAAACTTTGTTTTCACCTTGTCAAATCAGCTTTCTAATTGTTCCTATGATCACAATCAGTTAAGAACATGTATACTTATGCATACTAAATGATGGAGTCTTTCTATAATAGTCATGTCCACCCCTTTCACTTTATGACATGATGTTGCCATTTCTGTTTCACCAATATTCATATTTGAGGCCTATGCAGCAGAACAACAAAGAGTTGAAACAAATATCTGAATGTTTTAGTTTATGGTTTTTTGTTGACCTTCATTCTAATCTATCCTAGGCTGAAATGAGTCCATGGACTGTGGATTGGACAAGCCTAAATGTAATATCGTATAGGGTTGGAGAAACAGTGGTTTATTAAGGTGTCCCCCATAAACTTAATGTATTCTGAATGCTTGAACCTCAGCTGATGGCAGTTTGGTTATTGGAACCTCTTTTTTTTACAGGTGTTGTTGGGGGCAGGCTTATGGGTTTATAGCTGGCTTCCCTTTGCTAGCTTTCAGCACACCTTCCTGTTGGTGTTTGCATTGCTGTGGCAGAGACATTGTCCAAACTCTGCTCATACCTTCATTTTTCCTGTCATCACGGTGCTTCCCTTCCAGCCTGCAAGCCAAAATAAACCCATTTTCTCAAATAAAGCTGTATTTGGTAGGGTTCTTTGTCACAGCAATGAGAAGCTGACTACAACAAATGTCCAGGAATAAAACTAGTTTTTCATTACCCTATATATTGAGAGTTTCTAGTTACATCTTCCTGGATAATAAACTGTAATGAAATAAAGATATACATTTGAACAGTTGTACATTAAATATTTAATATGCAAAGTTAACTTAAGTATATTTATGCAAGCAAATAATAACCAATTAGAAAAAAATACTAAGTTTGGTTTTCAATAATTAACAAAGGACAGAAGTCCTCCAATTACTTAGCTTCTCAAATTCTGATTGATGCTTCATTTTCTCCAAACACAGAACTAGTTTCCTGGTTATTACCAGTTGAAAATGACAATTAACAGAGAAACTATACTCATTTGTATCACTTGGTTTCATGAATTCATTCATTCCTCAGATATATAAGGAGTAGATAACATTTTCAAGAGGGGAAATTAGCAACTTTTGAATCTACACAACTTAACAAGAGATATAATTTATAAGATTTAATATAACTCTCACAGAACTGTGGGAGGTATAAGCAGTGTAAAAATAACCTTGTTGAAACACAATTTTGCACCTATTGTAAGGACATATTTGAGTTTTGATAAATTTATTAACTCATGTAAACTCCACACAACAAATCTAAAATGAATGCTTAATTTTATGTTTCTGATTCTATATTTGTTGGTCTCTCATTGTATCATGCTGCTTCTAAATTGATTCCATTTCTTCCTGTCTTTATTGGAGGAACCTGCACATGCACATCAAAACATATATTTTGATAGTTTTTTTCCCCTTCAATGCAACATTAAATAGCATTTAACATTACTTCGGCTAGCCTGCCTATACAGATGAGGTCTGTAATACTAATGCTTTGGGTTTCCAAGGGGATAATTACAATCTGGTAGATTTCCAAAAGTCTTTTGTTGTCTTATCACTGATAACTTTGAGAACCCATAACAGACAAGCCTAAGGATGTTTCCACAAATTAATTATATGGATCACATTCCAAAGAGAAAACTGAATATCTTTCATGAACAAAATTTACACCCACTTTTAAAAACAAAGAGAAAAGTCTAATTCTTTTCCCCAAATCCTTCCTTTAGAAGCAGCTTTTTAGCTTGGAAGTTCTGTGAGATATACTGTAAGAGCAAAAGGCATTAAATCAGGAAACAAGACTCAGTGGTTCTGGGATCAGTTCTGCTTTTGGCTGTGCCATTGAACTTCTCTCTGCTCTTTTTTGCAAGTGTTTTGTCAGTCAGTTATTTGTTGTCCTCTTTTGGGTTCATTCAAAGCTACATCTCAGTTGGGAAGTCATTTCTTAAGGGAATGTCTTTTGGAGGAACAAAGGATTGAAGGAATAGGATAGGGACTGTTGGAATAATTTAACTAACTAACTGGAACACAAATTGATCACTGGTTTCTGTTCCATTTTCAGGCAGAAGAAGGCTTTTGTGTTATCTCAACTGCCCAAGATATTTTGCCTAAGGGATCTTTGCTCACAGATGATTGGGGTAGGTTAGGGTACCTCCCTGTGATACATATTCCAGAAAGGTGTCAGTTAGTGGCACATTTTGGCTATGTGGTAAAGTGGTAGCAGCATGGGGAAGCAGACATGCCAAAAGAATAGTTAAAATTGCACACTAGGGCTGGGGAGATGGTACAGGGGTTAAAGGCACGTGAACACAAACCCTGACAGCCCAGGTTTGAATCCTCAATATGCATGTAAAACCAGATGAACAAGATGGTGCATGCATATGAAGTTCATTAACAGTAGAAGGATTCCCTGGCATTCCCATATTCTCTTTCTATCTCTCTTGTTCTCTCTCTCCCTTCCTCCCTCTCTCTCTTTCTCTCATAAGGAAAGAAAGAAAGAAGAGAGAGAAAGAAGAAAGAAACAGAGAAAGAAAGAAAAGGAAGACAGAAACAAAGAAGGAAACAAAGAAAGAAAGAAACAAAGAAAGAAAGAAAGAAAAAAACAAAGAAACAAAGAAAAAAGAAACAAACAAAGAAAGAAACTTTAAAAACCATTGCTAGGGGATCCAGGTGAGCATCAAATATTGCTATCATATCTAGGCACTTATTTGGTTGTAAGTTCAATACCTCATCTTTTTTTTTTCCAGAAGAGAAACTAAAGTTTAAGGGGTTAAACAATTTTTTGGACGTTGTATGGCCAAGCAATAGCAATGGGATATGTAGATTAACCTGCCAAAAACCCAAGACACATGATGGATTATATAGTGAATACTCATGCTCACTTTGAAGGCTGATGCTATGATTTTATAAATGATTGTCTTTGATTTAACCTGCTGTTGCAAGGACCCAATTATAATTCAAGGACATCTCTTGACACTTCATAAGCCTCATTTAAGCATATCAAGATACTTTTATTAAGTACTTTAGCCAGCCCATACTACCTGCTCTTGACTTTCTTCTATCTCGGCCTACTCCAAGTTCCTGTTTTCCTTTAGATGTGATTTCTCTTCTTGTCAGGCATCACGGTTTCTTCTTTTTTTTTTTTTTTAACATATCAGACTTCTGAGGCTAGGATTGACTATAAGAGAATGCTTCTAGTGTCCTGTGGCGTTCTATTCCATTCCCATAGACACTGCTTATATAACCAAGAACACAATGATACAGAGGCTACCTTACAGTATTAAAAGCAATGGCTCCCAGAATTTAGATTGAAAACAACACATGAAGCTCATTCGTCATTACTTTCATGCAACATCTAAAGGTTTCAGGAAGAATCACATCACCTGGTGCTAAGAGAAGAGAATGAAAATGTTCATGAATTTCTTCCGGTGTTAGCATTGTCATCGCAAATGAGAAGATCTCTTTACCAAAATCTCTACCTGTTTCTACAGTCTTCTTCCTGTTTCTCAGATCTACAATTCTTTTTTTAATAAAATATTTTTATTTATTGTTTTCAAGCAGAAAGTGATAGAAAGAAGAGAGACAGACAGAGAATGGGTTCACCAGGTGCCCAGATGCCATAAACGAATTCCAGATACATGTGCCACTTTGTACACCTGGCTTTATGTGGGTACTGGGGAACTGAAACCAGGTCAATAGGCTTTGAAGGCAAGCACTTTAATTGTTGAGCCATCTTTCCAGCCCTCAGATCTATAATTCTGATATACTTTCCATCAGACTTTATTCTAAGTTAAAATAGGCACTCTGGGCTACCCAGTGTATAGCAGATTATAAAATAGTATGAAGTCATAGTATAGTATATTAATGAAGAACATTATCTCTGGAATGGTACCAAATATGCTCATATACTTGTATTTGCATACATGAATTGTGTGGTCCAGAATGAGCTGCATAACATCTCTGAGTGTCTAATCCCTCATCTCTATTATAAAATAAACCATAATACCTATTTGGTCATTAATTGCAAAAATAGCAATATAATTAGAGGAAAGCATAGAGAACACAATGAGACCCTTGCAGCATGCTTTATAAGCATTATTCATTACTGCTTCTATTTTCAGAAGAAAAATTTTCTAAATAACGGAGGAAAGAATTTATCGAAAACGAGTAAACATAGTTTGCCAGAGCACTCCTGAATGAATGGATCTTAACCTGTGTTCTCAGTATCCAAAATCCACCACAACAAAACAATTTCAAGACTTAGAGAATGGCTTAGCAAATGGCCCAGTGGGTCAAGAGCATGCTATGTGAGTATGATGGCCTGAGCTCAGATTGCTAACACACATCTCAGATGCCAGGAATAATGGCACATGCCTGTAAACTCAGCACTGAAATTTTGGTGCTTTAGAGAGTTAAGGTATACTAGGGGCTTGACAAATCTGGTGCTCTCATTCTGGGAGAGACCCAGTCTCAAAAGATAATAATTAGATGGCAGAGTAACCCAGAAAGAACCCTGAAATCAAACTCTGGGTTCCTTTACACACACTTATGTGCACATCTCTCTCTCTCTCTCTCTCTCTCTCTCTCTCTCTCTCTCTCTCGCTCTCTCTCACACACACAAACACATACATGTTACCTAAATGCATATGGACATTCATGCACACATACATGTGTACCACACATACATATATACATGCCTGAGTATATAGAGAATGCTATACAGCTTATATTCCTTATATAGAGAAATCTCTCTCATTACATTGGGAAGAAACATGGAGAACTTATATAACAAAAGAGGAAAATGCACTTCGAGGCAAAGCAATGGTTATGACCACTATTAAATTCACAGTGTATTTTTTTTTACCTTTTCAGTGTTCACTAATCCTAAAGCCAAATGAATGAAAAAAGGTAGAAAATAGATAACATTAGGAAATGTTTATTCTCACTGAAGGAGATTTTATAATCTTGCAAAAAATCAATTATAGTATTCTTTACTTGCCAATCTCTTTGAACTCTACATGATTGTAAACATGGCTGAACAGTTACAAATCTAAAATAATGGCAGGAACATATTTTTCATTGAAAATAATAAAAAAAAAATCAGGGCTGAAGGGATGAGATTGTTCAGTGGTTAAGGTGCTTCCTTGCAAAGTCTAACTACCTGGGTTCAATTCTCCAGGACTCATGTAAAGCCAGATGCACAGTGTGGTTCATGCATCTGGAGTTTCTAGTGGCTGGTGGCCCTGGCGTATTCATTCTCTGTCTGTCTCTCTTTGCTTAAAAATAAATATTAAAAAAATAACCAAATACCAAGTTAAATATTCCAGAACAGTATGTTTTGGAAGATTTATCATTTATTTATTTATGAGGGATAGAGAGGAGATAAAGAATGCATCTCAAAGACTATATCTGAAGATGAAAGAGGATTCAGTTTAGTAAGCATTAAGCACAAACATTATCATGATGAAAGAAGGAGATGTGTTTAAGAAATGTTTTTCCTTTGATTTCCCAGAAATCAGAGTCAGGACCAAAGGACTAAATAAAGTTTCCTTGAGAAACAAACATTTCTTTTATTTTTTTAAACGTGTTGTAGAATCAAATGAGTAGGAAAAGTCAATCACATACATAATATTGAGCAACACACACTATCATTAGCCTGATATACATCTTCCCAGACTTCTGGGGAATCCAAATGAAAGATAAATTGTCTCTCTAGTGAGGAGTGTATGGTCTGCCTGAAAGTTGTAGCCTTAGATTGGTATATTTGGCTGCTATAAAACTTCCGCCAATGAAAATAGGCAAGAATGAAGATCACATGATTTCTTTTATATCTTGTAACCAATGAGGGAGACCAATCAATCATATAGTTAACAAGTGACATAAACATGTAATCTAAGTGCATCATAACATTTCATAAACTTGTTGAAATATATATATATATATATTGTCATATTCAATATTTTACACATTATACTGTGTAATTTATAATGGTTGCCAGATACCAAAGGGAATTTACCAAAATATGGTTTGGCGAGAAGGCAAATTATAATTGAGATGTCTGAAGAAAAAAATGCAAGGATTTATGTTTGAGAAAAAAAAACTACTGCTGAGCATTAGAATTTAGATAGAATTCTCATAAATAAATTAGGATATTATGAAAATTAATGAAGACAAATTAATGACATGCAGATCACATGCAAAGAATTATGGGCATACTTGATCTATGTAGGAAAGAGTATCTAAATAGGATCGTGAGATGGGAGGTCGATCCAGAAGGATATTCAGGGAAAAGTCTGTGCAGACCTCTAAAATAAGCTAAGTCCTGGGAGTGCCTGGGAATTCTGATTTACCTATTCAATTTTAATTTCTTTGAGAAATCACTGACTTTCTCCTACTTGATTAAGGCCGGGTATGATTATTAATATATCACTAATGTCTCTCTCCCTCCCTCTCTCTCTTTCTCTCTCTTTCAAGGTAAGGTCTCACTCTAGCCCAAACTAACCTGGAATTCACTATGTAGTCTCAGGGTGACCTCAACTCATGATAATCCTCCTACCTCTGCTGGGATTAAAGGCATGCACCACCATGTCTGGCTCTATTCTCTCTTAATAGTATATTCTGAAGATTAGTAGAGTTTGGTTGCTTGGTTGCTTGTTTCATTATGTGGTACCAGCAATTAAACTCAAATACATACAAGGTGAGTACAGAACCACTGAACAATATCCCCAGCCCATTGGATCCCAACTTTGACATATTTAAAACCTCATCATCAAAGAGTAACTAATTTTCTTCTGTGTTATTGTCTAGAACTTTTATAACTTATCATGTCAAATTTAAGTCAGTAATTAATTTGGGACTATTTTCTGTGACCAGAATGAAATTCCTCTCTATATTTATTTTGTCAGAGATATTTAATTGTTCCTTCCTCACTAGTTGAAAAGACTGTGTTTGCCTCTTGAACTGCATTTGTTCTCTCATTAAAGATCAATTACCACATTTGTGGAGGTCTTTCTAGCTCACTATTCTGTTCTATCTATGTGCCTTCTCTTTTACTACCATCACGATCTTGAGTTATGGAGATGAATAAAGATATTAAAATTGGTGTAAATTCATACTTTTGTCTACAACATTGTATAATCTCGGTCTTTTAACTTTTGATAGAAGTTTTGTAATCAGTTTGTAGCGCCTACTAATTGGCATCTTGTGATTTTAATTGATCTAGGTCAAATCTCAAGATAAAACTTGGACGAACTGATATAATAGTACCTCAGTGCATAAGGAAAACAAAAGTTGTTTCTATTTATTTGGAATTGCATTTTATTTTACCAAATCAATGCAATTTTGTGCATTTAGTTTATGTATTTTATTAATTTTGAACCAACATATTTTACTCATTTTACTTATGTTGTTCATTATATTGTCTTATTTGGTTTTTCAATTTTTAATTTATAATTTAGATTGTTTATTATAAACATATAAAAGTGCAATTGAGTTATCGATTAACTTAGCATTTTATCATCACTGCTATACTTTGTTATTTGCTCTGTGATTGTTTATGCTCAGTTTTTTGAATTACCTGGTTCTTAATTTTCGGAATGATTGTATTACAGAAGTGCTATGGATTAAACCAGAGCCTTTCATATGCTAGAAAAATGCTCAATCACTGAGTATCACCCCCACCTTTGAATTGTCCATATAGAAAATAATATCGCCCTGCATATTTTTCTAGTCATACCATTACATACAATCTTGGCAGTTTTTTTATGTGGTAATTTTTCATTTGGATGAAGTTCACCTTATTGATTATTTATTTCATTGATTGTATGTTCAGTCTTATAAAATATTTCATTTTGAATAAAAAAAAACACCTGACTTTACTTCTATAACATTTTCTAAGAATTTATTATTTTCACATTTGAGTTTGAGATTAAATTTAGTAAAGCAAGTTTTATTATTTACTCTCCTGTATGTTTCTTTAGATTTAAATTTCTCTTCTTTGTTATATACTTTTTTAATCATTTGTTCATTTATTCATCAATCTGTTGTCAAATTCAGTATACTATATATTATGTTTATTTCATTTTATAGTATGAGAATACATACTTATAAAAATATCCAACTTTTTTTTAATGTTTTATTTATTTATTTTCAAGCAGAGAGAGAGAGAGAGAGAGAGAGAGAGAGAGAGAGAGAGAGAGAGAGAGAGAGAACACGAACACCAGGGCCACCACCTTGTGGGTCTGGCATATTTGGGGACTGAGGAATTGAACCTGGGGCCTTAGGCACTGGAGGCAAGTGCCTTAACCGCTGAGCCATTTCACCAGTCCCTCCAACTGATTTTTGATGAAGAAATTAAATATTTTCTTAAAAAGAATCATTTTGTTACTGATCTCTAGCAACAAACCTGAAAAAATTATCTTCCATGTCAACTAAGTTATTTAAAAACCTTTAATCAATGACAACTTCTCTACTGGTCTAGTTTACATAATTCTATTCCTATAACACTGTTTTACCCTGTTACATAATATATAAAGAACATTTTTGTATTAAACATGTTTCTCTTTGATACAGAACATTTTTTCAACACTTCACAGCAATCACTTAAATATATTAAAAATTGTAACCTTCTTTAAAAGGTACACACTTTCTAATCTTTATTATCTTAAAATTGTACAGGTCTTTACAATATTTTATTATTTAAGTTACTTCTAAATTGTTAATATAAAATGGATATCTTTTTCCTCAAAATCGTATTAATGTTGAGAATAATCATATTGATGAAATCATAGTTCATGGTTGGCTTTTGTTTGTTATATTCTTAATGTAAATATATTCATAATGTAAATACTTAAATAAAGTTCTTAGAACATAAATTTAATCTTATAGAATAATACTTCTGCTTCATGTCACTGGTTTTAAATTGTCTTATTATCATTCAACTTCAAGTATAAATATGTTGTAAAAGTATTAATTGAAAATGCTCTTTAACTTCCATTCTACTTGGATACATGAGGCTTAATCTCCACATACTTATTCATGTCCCTGCTCTCTTTCATTTATTTTTAACTCAATTCCAATGAGATTGCAGAAGGAATTGCACAATTTATACATTCTACGAATCTGTTAAGGTGTATATATTGCCTAAAATTTAGTCAGAATGGTGAATGCTTCCTGAGAGTCTTAGATGTATGCGCATCCTTCAGGTGTTGATGAGATGTTCTGGCAATGTCAATAAGATGAAGTCAAAGAGCAATATTAAAGTCAACCGGATAACCAAAAACTTTAGGACTTCTGTCTGATTAGTGTATCAAAAAATATAAGAAAATGTTAAAGTCATAGTTCTATTTCTCCTTCCAATACTACAAATTGTCCCCAACATATTTTAAGATTTAATTAAACAATGAGTAGGACTGACATATTTCCATAGATAATTGTCTCCTATATCAAAACCCAATATCCCTCCTTTCTTTGTCCTGATGTATGGTTTATCTGATGACTCAATATAATTTTTTTTCTATTGAAACATTGATTTTTGAAGGTTTTGAGAAAGTCAGTTATTTCATTTTATTTCTATCTCTCATTGTGAATATGGAAATTATGTCTTATAAGAATTTTATGTGTTGAAATTAATGTTGGATATCCTTTTCTGCATAGATTCATAAATGCATAAACATGTGTCTATTAGTTATTTTTCTACCTATCAATTGTTCTTTACTATGACTCACACAATTTCCAATTTATGTAGTAATAAGTCCAGATGTGAAGGTTCCATATGTCCATCTCTCCTTAAGCATCACTTTTCCTCTCAGTTAAGAAACAGAATTTTCTTTGAACTGCCTGCTAGACAATTCCCCATGTCTCAGATCTATAATTGTGCCAGTGCTAAGGGAATCTATGATTATAAGCTTGAGTCAATCAGAATTTGGACCATGGGGTCATGTATAGTATTACACTTCAATGAATCCTACCTAGGGAAAAGAAAGGAAAGAAAACTAATAGGATTGGTGGTGTTTGGCAAGAAATAAGAAGTGGTCAATGGCTATTTTGTTATTACACAAGTCTAAAGTATTGCTAATACAAACATACACCACACACACACACACACATGCAAAAAGAAACACATGTGTACATGTGAGAGGAAAATATCTGCAGTGTTTATCAAGTGTACTTTACACATAGGTCCTCATGGTTTCAGATAGAATTCCCAAAGTTTTTTTTTTTAATTTAATATTTATTGTCCATAATGAGGTACATTATTTAGTGGGCAAACCATGCGTTGTTATCCCGACTTCCCCAATTCCTCCCCTCCCCATCCCTGATCAGTTGTATATCCTCCTCCGTGGGCTGTCTGTATTAGTCCTTGTGGTAAGGGATCCTGTATATCTTAGTACTCATCCCGGTCTTCCTGGCCCAAGTCAGTTGTTACTGATGGGTGCCATGCCTCCGGACAGTCTCCCCCACCACGGCTCTCACAATATTTCCGCCCCCTCTTCCGCTCAATCCCAGCGAGCTCTGGAATGGATATAGCGAATGAGCTGTGGCCCATATAACCCTACCACCCGACAGCAGGCCAAAAGATGAGACCATGGCAAGAGATGAGCCACCACAGTCATATTGTGGAGGATCCATATGGAACCCTGCAGAGAAGGACGGGATGAACAAGGGACCCATAGCCACAGCCATTCAACCAACTCAGGATAAGCCAAATGTGTTTGTGT
>PVHP010015874.1:0-36675 GCA_004024765.1 Zapus hudsonius | reverse complement strand
TTGAATTCCTAGCCACTTTTCAGAACTTGGCTTTTCTGGGAAAATCCTTTTTAAAAACATCAACAGGGGCTGGAGAGATGGCTCAACCCTAAACGGACTTGTTTGCAATGCCTGATGGCCTGCTTTTGATTTCCCCAGTACTCATGGAAAGCCAGATGCACAAAGTAGTGCATGCATCTGGAGTTTGTATGCAGTAGCAGGAGGCCCTGGTGCACACACACACACGCACACGCACACGCACACACACACTTGCTCTCTCCCTCTTCCTCCCCCTCTTTCCCTCCCTCCCCTTGCAAGTAAATAATGATGTTGGCAAGCAAGAGACTCCTGTGTGAGTTACAGGAGTATGTTTCCGCAGTAAATCTTAAGTGGGAAAGTAAGGTTTCATGTTTGTAGCTGGTTCTCAGCGGTTAGCTGATTGACAGAGCCTGCCTCCATGTGCCAAGGGGGAAATGAAATGACAAAGCATTTGCTTGCTTGTTTTACCTAATAGCCTCGTGGATATAGTTCATGCTGCCACATTTAAATTTAGACCTGTCTGTAGCCTCTTAAGCGCAAGTGTCTCTAGAGTATAGAAATTAGTACGTAAATCACCAGTTGTGGTGGTGTACGCCTTTAATCGCAGCACTGGTGAGGCAGAGGTGGGAGGATAGCCATGAGTTTGAGGTCACCCTGAGACTACATGATGAATTCCAGGTCAGCCTGGGCTAGGAACCTACCTCAAAAAAAAAAAAAGAGAGAGAGAAACAGTACATAAATTGGCATTTTGTGGTCATCTGCATGCCTTTAAGTATTGTAGCTTATAAATTTGCATGAAACTAACAATGTTTGCTTTTCTGTGTTTCACTTAGTCTCACATAATGGCTGCAAAAGCTGTAGCAAATACAATGAGAACATCACTTGGACCAAATGGTAAGAGTCTAGCCATGCATTTCTTAAATTTTAATTTTTCTTTCTTTCTTTTTTTTTTTCTTTAGTAATAATCAGTGAAGATTTTAATGCTTTAATGTGCAATACAGAACCCTGGCATTTTTAATTTGTAGGAAAACATGGGCAAATCTTTCCCATGCAAATGTCAAAAGAAGTAAAAGGTAAAGCAGTAAACCCTAAAGTCATCAAGTACTTTTCTCAAAACCCCAAACAATGAAAAGGAATGGTCAGGTTTTGAAGTCTCTATGTATAATCCAGTGCTATCTTTTTCTTCTTAGCCAGGTTCTGGCAATGCAGCCCAGTGGGCTTGAACTCAAGATCCTCCTACCTCTTGAGTACTGAAATTACAAGTCTGTACCACTGCAGTCACAAGATTTCTCCTCTCACAAGTTTTAAGTTCTAAAGAGTTTTTACTTCTGGGAAATCCATGTGATCAGTTACTGAATTATAGTACACAGTTCTACTTTAAATTAGTGCACTTGATCTAAAAAGCCTGAGAAGTAAAATCTTTTTACAGTACCATAGAAGCTAGTATTTAGAAACCCCACCTATCCTCCACATTAGAGGCGGTGTTGTCTTTGACAGTCTGAAGCAACAGTTTTATCATAAACACTGTACTTTAGTAGATAAATAGATGAAGATTAATCAAAAAAATCTTTAGGAGTAAAATATATCCGCCCTTTGAATATCAAATCTGAAAGGTAAAATAATGTCATTATTTTCAAGTATATAAACGGTCCTAAGGTAAAAAAATAAAGTGTCCTTTAGTTCAAGTCAAGCCATGTCGGTGAGGCTGTGCTGAGGGTCTGTGCTGGCAGATGGGTCCTCCATGCTGAGGGTCACTCCTCACAGCGCCTAAAATGAAGCATCAAAAGACACCCTAGTAATGCCGTGTCTTCACCTGCATCTTCTTTAAAACTGGCAGGGCACGTTGGCCTAGATTCACTTGTAGATGGTGATGGCAGGTTGCTCTCAGCGTGTCTGTCCTCATCTTGGGAAGTCACACTCAAATTCCCAGAAGAAATACTTCCAGGGGCAGCTTCTGGAGTGGGCAGCTCCTGCACGTCCTCAGGCTCCCCCCAATATCCCAGGGCTTTGATGATATCAAGTTTACACATTGGACAAGTTCGGTGATCCAAAAGCCATGGGTCAATGCATATTCTATGAAAAATATGCTTGCATGGCAGGATTCTGATAACATCCTTGACTTTAAAATTTTCAATACACACTGCACAGTTCTCAGCATCAACATCAATTCCCTTTTCTCCATGCTTTATGGTGTGTAGTGGAAGCTGGCCGATAACTTTCTTCGTTTCCTTTCTATGGTTCTGACTTCCAAACTGTGAGCCCGTATATAGGAAACGTTGTATGTAGTAAAATATTAGCCAGGCTAACGAGATAATCATCATCGTGCTGAAGGCAATAGCCACAAACACCACAGACTGACCGCTGATGAAATCCTGCATGTGACGCATTCCAATCTCTATGGTCATTATTACCGGGATTCCTTTGTGCACAAGATCCAAAATTTCTCGTCCTTTTGGGTAGCTAATCATAATGACAACTACATTTCCTGTTCCCGCGTGGGACATGGCCGCCATGAGGTTCCCCAGCACCTTGTCCCGGAACGTGCAGCCCCTGCGCGCCACGTGCCTCGGGGTCGGCGCGCAGGATGCCCTCCAAACCCCCCCCCCTTTGTTTTTATCTTTAAACTTTTTCTTGATGGCTTTCATAAAGGCAGTAAACCATTATGATTCCGTCCCCCCCTTCCCTCACATCTCTTCCCCCTCTTAATCAGTGTCATCATCTTTCCTCCTATGTGTTATTTGTAGGTATTATCGGGCACTGCGGTCATTGTCTGGAGAATTGCATTGTAATCAGTCCCACCCTTCCTTTGGCTCTTACAATCTTTCCACCACATTAGACCCTGAGCCTCGGGAAGTGTGATAGAGATGTCTCAGTGCTGAACACTCCAACACTCCACTGTCATTTCTTCTCAGCATATGGTATCTTTTGAGTTATCCTAGTGGTCACCGCCATCTGATAGAGAAACTGGGCTGGAGAGATGGCTTAGTGGTTAAGACCTTTGCCTGAAAAGCAAAAGGATCCAAGTTTGGTTCTCCAGTACCCATATAAAGCCAGGTGTACAAGGTGGCACATATGTCTGGAGTTCATTTGCAGTGACTAGATGTGCCCATTTATAATTCATTTTCTCTCCCTCCCCCCCTCTCAAAAATTTTTAAATAAAAGAAAGAGAAGCTTCTCTAGCCAAAAGTGAGAGTAGCATTATAAGGCAGTTTGGTTGGCATAATATATGCATCTAGCCAGACAACAGCAGGCATTATTCCCCTGGGGCTCATGACCTCCCCCACCATAGGCTTTTGACTAGGTCTTTAGTACCAGGCATGCTTTCCCTCCCATGAAGTGGGCCTCCAGTCCAATTAGAGAGCAGTTGGTTTCCCTCACAATAGACATGCCACTATTGCCCCAGGCACATTTGGCCTGGCTGGCCAGTCTTAAGGCTTGGAAGGTCCACTGCTGTTCAACACTGTTGATGATTTCTCTCTCCCGTAGGGCTGCATGCAGCCATAGCTTTTTCCAGCTTTCTGTCAGCTGGTTAACAGGGAGGAGGTTTCTGGCTCAGCTCTAGCTTGATTTCTCATGACCTGCAGCCCAAGCATATGTGGTCTTCAGCAGTAGGGTCTTACCATCTCATTCTGGTGGCAACCAAGAGCTTTCAGCCCACTTTTTAAAATCATAGAATGGTCTGTACAATCACTTCAGGAAAGTCAGACCAGGCTTTTTCTTTCCATGTTAATTTCCAAATCATGGCTAATATCTCGAGGTTAATACTACATTTGGTGGTGCTCTGTATTTTGGAGGTGTGCATTTCTCTGGCTTGTGCTATTTAGTGTGTTTCCAATATGTTTTAGGTTAGCAAATCATTACACGCCTTCCTGCAGATATTTACATATATGTTGAGCTTTGCACAATGGCAGTATCATAGCCAATAAGGTTTATCCGAGGTGCGATTATTGCTAATTGAAAACTTTTCCCAATACGTGTATGTTGAATTATTCTGATGAATTGCATGGGTAAGAACTGGGTCCAGAGATCTCAAACTTTTACTACCCTCCCTACCCCCTTTTGTCCTATAGGCCTTCTAAACATTGTTATCTTTTAGGGCTGGATAAGATGATGGTAGATAAGGACGGCGATGTGACCATAACTAATGATGGTGCCACCATTCTAAGCATGATGGATGTTGATCATCAGATTGCAAAGCTGATGGTTGAACTGTCCAAATCCCAGGATGATGAAATTGGAGATGGCACCACAGGAGTGGTTGGTAAGAAAACATTCTTTCTAATTTAGGAGGTGTTATTTGCAAGTATCACTAGAACTAATGTTTACTGTGAATCTTGAAATCCAACTGAAGATCACACCACCAAACAAATGGTCCAGGCTCTTCAAAACTGAGTGTCAGGAAGGAACAAAAGGAGATAGGAAACCTCAGGCAGTGAGATAGGACAGCCAGCTGGAATGATTGTTTTGTGAGGTTTGGGGGGGGGTTGTTTGTTTTTCTGTGTGTGTGTGTGTTTGAGGTAGGATCACATTCTAGCCCACACTGGCCTGGAATTCACTGTGTAGTCTCAGGGTGGCCTCAAACTCACAGAGATCCTACCTCTGCTTCTCGGGTACTTGGATTAAAGATGTGTGCCACCATGCCCATCTGTAGTGTAATTTTTAATCAGTATCTGAGGTTTGTTTGGGGTGTTTTGGTTTTGTTTTTTTGGGGGGGGGTTATACACATATCTTTTGTTTTTGCTGCTGTGAGAACGCCAGGCTAGCCCACAAACTTGGAGATTCTCCTGGCTGTGCTCCCGTTGCCACAGGCACTTTGAGATTAGAGACATGACTGCTTGTCTCTAGCTTTATGTGTGCTGTGGGGATCTGAACCCCAGTTGGGTTTGTGGAACACCACTTGTAATCAGGTGCCGTCTCTCCAGCCCCCAGTTGGTTTTAAGGAGCAGAGAATATTGAAACACATGGCATGATTAATGGTGGATCCTGTATTACCTTATAGCGCATAGGGATGCTCAGCAAAACAGAATTCATGTGTGTGGCATTAAAATGAGACGGGGAGGTTGTTGGTGGGGAAATAAGCAGATCTGTTAGTCCTCATACCACCAGGATGATTTCACTAAGTATTTGGCCCAGGAAACATAATAGTTGATTTCCCCTTGTAAAAATCTTCTTGCCAGGTATGGTGGCTCACACCTTGAATTCCAGCAGGAATTCAATGTCAGGAGACAGAGGCAATAGAATCACTGTGAGTTTGAGGCCAGCCTGGGACTACAGAGAGAGTCCAGGTCAGCTTGAGCTAGAATGAAACCCTACTTTGAAAAATCAAAAAAGGAAAAGAAAAATGTTCTTGACAGGTATGGTGGCTCACACCGTTCATCCCAGCACTCATGAGGATCACTGAGTTCTGGGTCAGTCTGGGCTAGTATGAAATCCTGCCTCAAAAAAAGCTTGCATTCTAGCCTACATTTTTCATATCACATCCATCCATAGGGAGGCCTGTTAGACGCTTGCTAGGAGCTAAACCAAAGGAGGGCCTCACTCCAAACTCACCCTGGAAGGCATCAGTTGTGGCATGGTAAACGTTTGAACTGATTGTCTGTTTCTTATTTGCAGTCCTGGCTGGTGCCTTGCTAGAAGAAGCTGAGCAGCTGCTGGACCGAGGCATTCACCCAATCAGAATCGCCGACGGCTACGAGCAGGCTGCCCGCATTGCAATTGAGCACCTAGACAAGATCAGCGACAGTGTCCTTGTTGACATAAATGACACTGAACCCCTGATTCAGACTGCGAAAACCACACTGGGCTCCAAAGTGTGCGTGTCCTGTTGGTAGTGTTAGCAGCTTACAGCTGCACCTTGGAGAGGCGCTGCCTGCTCTTGAGGCAGCAGCAGTGATCCCCAGTGCTGTGGTGCTGACCCTGTTTGGGTTTAATGTGTCTGCAGATCTTGAGTTTTGGTTGAAGCTGAGTTTCCCAATTTAACTATGAAGTCATCTTCATTGCGTTTGTAAAACATACGGTCCTTTCAGTTAGGAGCATAGATTGTACTTCTACTTGAGGATTTTGTTAATTTTCTTTTTCATCATCTCTTTCCTAAGAAGTCATTATGGGGGTTGGGGGGCTTCTTCAGCAATCAAATTTGCTGATCAAATTACATTTATGTCTGAAATCCACAGACGAAAAAAATGTGATACTTCCTTGTTATTGCGGTCATTTCCTCCTTACTACCCTTGCTTTAATTAATAATGGTCTCAGTAAGGTTTTCATATGAACTATTCAGTGTGTGTATGTGTGGCAATTTTAGCAAAAAGGAGTAGAGTCAACCCAGGGTCAGGGAAACTAGCAAAAGCACCAACAACAGCCTGTACGAAGAAGTTATCAGCAGTGCTTGCTGCTGTCCTTGGGCCTGGGACTTAGCTGAGGCCCGCTCACAGCCTGTCACAGCTAGAGCACTTTCTCGGTGTACTCGTGTTCCCTGAAATACACAAGTCCAAACTGAACCTATTCTACTTGCAAGTCTATAAAGTCAGGTGTAAATAGGTCTTATATAAAGATACAGCAAGCTGAGTTTAGTGGCACATGCCTCAGGAGGCAGAGATAGGATCCCCCTGAGTCTGAAACCAGCAAGTGTGGTGTTCCTTGCTTGAACTCTAGATCATGCTGATGTTATGAGCTATCTTGAGATGCACTGTGTGATGGGTTCTGTTTGGGTTACAGCAGTTAGTTGAATAAGGACTGGAATGTGTGCTGTTTTCATCAGGGTTAACAGCTGTCACCGGCAAATGGCTGAAATTGCTGTGAATGCTGTCCTCACGGTAGCAGATATGGAACGCAGAGATGTTGACTTTGAGCTCATCAAAGTCGAAGGCAAAGTAGGTGGAAGACTGGAGGACACCAAACTTATTAAAGGTGTGATTGTGGATAAGGACTTCAGTCACCCACAGATGCCAAAAGTAAGTCAGTGCCCTTCCAAGTTTCACACTGTTTAATTCTCACCCCATTTAAAACGTCATTACTTTATCCCCACAGAAAGTGGATAATGCTAAGATTGCAATTCTCACGTGTCCATTTGAGCCACCTAAGCCAAAAACCAAGCATAAGCTGGACGTGACCTCTGTGGAAGACTACAAAGCCCTCCAGAAGTACGAGAAGGAGAAGTTTGAAGAGATGATCCATCAGGTAAGTCTCTTTTTTTTTTATATTTTTTGTTTGTTTTTTTGAGGTAGGGTCTCACTCTAGTCCAGGCTGACCTGGAATTCACTATGTAGTCTCAGGGTGGTGGCCTTGAACTCACGGCAATCCTCCTACCTCTGCCTCCCGAGTGCTGGGATTAAAGGGATGTGCCACCACGCCCGGCTAGTCTCTTTTCAATATTTTATTAGAGAGAGAGAATGGATGCGCCACATTGTGCATCTGGCTTTATGTGGGTACTGAGGAATCGAACTCAGGTCCTTCTGCTTTGCAGCAAACACCTTAACTGCGTGCTAAGCCATCTCTCCAGCCCCATCAAGTGAGTCTTGATGTCACACTTGTTGTTCTAGAGGTGGGCTTGAGAACACATAGCACTCTCTGAGTTGTCGTCCTGGTACTTTGTTGTAGGGCTGCAAATATGGCATGCTATAGTATTTTCAGTGACTTACTTGAGAGAAGCAGTGTACATGCCAGGGCTTGTTGCCATCAAACTCCAGACACAGGTGCCGCTTTGTGCAACTGGCTTTATGTGGGTACTGGAGAATGAACCCAGGCTAGCAGGCTTTTCAAGCAATCCCTTTGACTGCTGCACCATCTGCGCAGCACATTGTTGCATGTATGTCGTATATGCAGCTGTGTGTGGCACCATCACATCCATAGCTCATGTGCTTGTTTCCTTAGGGAGTCGCACTGAGTCCAGAGCTTGTCTTCAGGATCCCTAGTGACTCTTGAATCTCAGTTCCCACGAGGACTGGGATCACAGACATGCATGGCTACACCCCGTTGTTTGGGTTCTAGGAATCAAACTCTGGAGCCTCAGGCCCTCATGCTTGTGCACAAATGCTCTTAGCCCCTGGGCCGTCTCTCTGTTCAGCTTTTTAAGTCACAAAAACAAAACCAGGGGCTGGAGAGATGGCTTAGTGGTTGAGGTGCTTGCCTGCAAAGCCTAACACCCCAGGTTCAATTAGATTCCCCAGTACCCATATAAAGCCAGCTGCATAAAGTGCCCTGTGTATCTAGAGTTTGTTTGCAGTGGCTAGAGGCCCTGGTGAGCTCATATATATTTTCTCTCTGTGTGTGTCTATATCTCTCTGCTTGTAAATAATTTTTTTTTTTTTAAAGAAGCGCAAATAGCATAGAAAGGCATGAAGGGAAAAGAAGACTCACTTTGTTGTAAACTGGCCTCATGTTTAGGACACCTTAAGAATTTGGTGGTGTTAACTGTGCTTAGGGTTGTGGGTTGTGTCTGCTCTCAGGTAAACTCTTAACTCTCACAAGTTAGAGCCTTAGATGGATGGACTTCTGAAATGTCCCAGTGAACCAGGCAGGTTAATCTGATCATGCTGATCTCCTTCACAGTTACAGAAGGCTTGGGGACTAAAGCCTCACCCATGCTTTTTAAACTTGCTCATACCCTTTTCTCACTAGGCTGCATTTTTTCACCTTTTGCTGTAGATCTGGGTAAGAGCAGCTGAGTAGTAACCATAACGTACCCCAAATGCTGTGCTGGTTCAGAATTTCTTCCGCCAACTAACTCAACCTCACTTCAGTTCTTGGGACACTTGCAGAATTCCGACAGATTCTATGCTAGAATACCAATGGATTGGCCCTAGCATAACTCCTGATAGTCCTCCTTCCTTTCTAAAACCTCAGAGCCAGGCCTCCTGCATGTTTCTCTGCAATCTTGTTTTCCAAGTTTCTACCAGATGTAACTCTGCTTATAGTATTCAGGGGCCTGTCTAGCCTCAAGATTCCATATTCTTGGGCTGGAGAGATGGCTCAGCAGTTAAGGCACTTGCCTCTAGTGCCTAGGGCCCCGGGTTCAATTCCCTAGGTCCCTCCCTCCCTCCCTCCCTCCCTCTCTCTCTCTTTCTCTATCTCTCTGCTTGAAAATGAATAAATAAAATATTTTTTTAAAAAGATTCCATATTCCGCATTCCATCCACCAATCAATTCCAGAGACTTAGAACCACATGGTCAGGTTACCACAGTAACTACCCTGCTTCTCTGCACCAGTTTTCTGTTTTGGTGACTTCACTGCTGCAACAAATACCTGGCAAAGGCAAATGAAGGAAGGAAGGGTTTGTTTTGGCTCACAGTTTACAGGGATGTAGTCCAACATGGTGGAGAGGGCATGGGTGGCAGGAGGATGAAGCAGCTGGTCACACTGCATCCACCGCAGTCAGGACACAGAGTGCGATGAATGCTGGTGCTCAGTGTGCTGTCTCCAAAGCCCCCAGCCCTTACAAAATGGATCTTCCCACTCAGTGAACCTAATCTAGAAAATTCCTCACAAATGTGCCCAGAGAATTGTTTCCATAAAAGCATGTTAGTGAATAAATACATGATGTGCATACATGCCTCTTTGGCTTCTTTAATTAGTTTATACTCTGTTATTCCTCAGAGAGTTGTCCACATGAAGTGGACAAGCAAGATGTGGAGGAGTGTGTCCTGGTGGCTGGATTTGTCTAGACATACACTGCTTAGTGGGCATTTCTGGCAGAACTCTGGGGTGGAATATTTTGGTGACACATACTATTTAGTTTAATGGTTATAGAGTTCAGCACAAATTACTGAGTGTGGCTTTTAAAGCCTAGTTTGGAAAGCAAGGCAGTGTCCATTGGTGCATGTTCATGATTTAGGATTTGGCGCTAACAGGAAAACAAATGCTGCTCTGCTTCTTTCCCCTGTGCTTTTCAACTCCTCATGCACCCAAAGGAGCCTCTCCCCTTTTTCTCAAACTGACAAAAAATAATCCTTTTTATTAATGTTACATTTCTTTTCCTAGATTAAAGAAACTGGTGCTAACCTAGCTATCTGCCAGTGGGGCTTTGATGATGAAGCAAATCATTTACTTCTTCAGAACAAGCTGCCTGCGGTCCGCTGGGTAGGCGGTCCTGAGATTGAGGTAAGGAGCACCAGCTCATCCCTTCTGGACATGGGATATAGCTGGCAGTGCACACTTGTCATCAGTGCTGCTTTGCTGGGACTTTCTAGAAGCAGCCAGAGTAGAGAACAAGTGGCTGAGGAAGAAGGTGCTATAATTGAATAAGAATGCCGTGTATTTCTGGTGTTGACACACTTAACAGTTCCCTTGGTCCTTCATCTTGTCCTTCTGTGGTAGCTGGGGACATGTGAGCATTGAGAACTTAGCACAGTGGGAGAGCTGGGCAGCACTAGATCCAGGCCCAGATGCTCGTTTTGCCTGCAGTGGGTCCTAGATTACATGTAGTTCATTTGTGATCCACTTGTGGAAATTCACCACCTCTTGTCTCTCCATCCTTCCCCTGACCCATCCCAATTAGCTGATTGCCATTGCAACCGGAGGGCGGATCGTCCCTCGGTTCTCGGAGCTCACAGCTGAGAAGCTGGGCTTTGCTGGCATTGTGCAGGAGATCTCCTTTGGCACAACGAAAGACAAAATGCTAGTCATTGAGCAGTGTAAGAACTCCAAAGCTGTGACCATCTTCATTAGAGGAGGAAATAAGATGGTAAGTAACAATCCAGCCCCTTGTCCTCCAGTTTATCAGATTTTGGTACATGGTTTAGCTTTTTATTTTTTTCTCCTGCAATGTTTGTATTAACTGAGATAAAATTATTTTTCTCAAAGAAACAGTGATGTCTGATAATGTAAAATTAGTGAAGAACACCTAGGCATAGTAATCCCAGGACTTGAGAGGCAGATCCAGAAAGATCACAAGTTCAGAGTTTTTTGCTAAAGCCAAGACAAGCTTGCCTATATCTGCAGGTTCTTTAGCTAGAACAATAAACCCAAGTATGTACCCTTGATAGTCTCGCGCTTCAAAAATGACCTTGTAGGATGGCTAGGGAGATAGTTTAAGTGGAAGCAGTGCTTGCATTGAAAGCATAAGGCCCTGTGTTAGATTCCTGGCGTGTGGCACCTGCCTGTGGCTATAATCATCAAAATTGCAGTGGTTTAAGCCGGGCATGGTAGTGCACGCCTTTAATCCCAGCACTCAGGGAGGCAGAGGTAGGAGGATTGCCGTGAGTTCAAGGCCACCTTGAGACTACATAGTGAATTCTCCAGGTCAGCCTGAACTAGAGTGAGACCCTACCTCGAAAAACCAAAAAAAAAAATAATAATTGCAGTGGTTTCAGGAGCCAGTCTAGCCAAGCTGGTAGACACCTGAGGTAACAACGCATACATGCACATGATCCTGTCATACATGGTAATCATTACAAAGTCTTTTGTTGGCATTAACTCCTTTGCTTGATCTTGTATCTACCCTGAATCACTGGCTGCCTCTGTCTCCTGAATTTTCTTTATAACTTTTTATTGATAGCTTCTATATGCCTCTTAAATTTCATTAGCTACATTATGGGAAGGAAAGATTGAGTAAAGCTCTTAGCCCTGGTATGGTGGTTCATGCCTGTAATCCCAGCACTTGCAAGGTGGGTGCAGAGGGATTTGACCCTATCTCAAAAGCATAAGGCTTGGCTGGTCATGAGGACTCATGTGCACTCTAATCCCAGCATGGGGGAGGCTAAGATAGAAGGATCTCTAAGAGTTAGAGGCCAGCTTGGAGCTACAAAGTGAGTTCCAAGTCAGCCTGGATTAGAGTGACCCTGTCTGGGAGGGAGAGAGGGCAACAAAAGTGAGGGGAGGTCAGGGGAGAGTGGGATTCTGTGGGAGACCACTTACCTAGCAAGCTTTGAATTAGATCCCCAGATCTTCTGAAGTCTCCCTCCCTCTGTCAGGAATATTGCCAGTGCCAGCAAGTCCTTACACTAGACCAGAGGGGCCAGGTGCTTCACGTGGAAGTCATCTTGAACGCATTTGTTCACGCACTATTTCTCCCCAGATCATTGAGGAAGCCAAGCGATCCCTTCATGATGCTCTGTGTGTCATCCGGAACCTTATTCGTGATAATCGAGTGGTGTACGGGGGAGGAGCTGCTGAAATCTCCTGTGCCCTGGCAGTTAGCCAAGAAGCAGATAAGGTAACAAAAGACAAAATACTCAGTGACAGCTTATTAAACTCACAAGTCAGTCACCGTGTGTTATGTAGTTATATCACAAATTGCTTTTGGGTGTGGTTGGTTGGTTTAGTTTTGCCATGTGAATTCACTATCCCCCTGTGCCCTTCCAGTGCCCAACCTTGGAGCAGTATGCCATGAGAGCTTTTGCCGATGCATTGGAGGTCATCCCCATGGCCCTGTCTGAAAACAGTGGCATGAATCCCATCCAGACCATGACTGAAGTTCGGGCCAGACAAGTGAAGGAGGTGAACCCTGCTCTTGGGATTGACTGTTTGCACAAGGGCACAAATGGTAAGTGAGCACTGCCGCGGCTCTTTGTGAATGATTGGTTGTGTCCTGTGTGCTGCTGTGCCTTCGTTGTGCTGTGCCATCCTTATTTAAGGACTTGGGTTCAAGTCCTGGATTTTAGAAGTTTTGAGAGTTAGTCCCAGCAACACAAAACAGTAAACTGCAATACATTATTTTCAAAAATGGCATGCCTTCATCTGGTTTTTCTTTGTCAGTATAAATATCTGTCAAACTGAGCTCTAGATGCCATACAGAACAGCTCTGAGGGCTGAGAATATGGCTCAGTAGTTAAAGGCATTTGCTTCCGAAGCCTGTCAATCCAACTTCATTCCCCAGTACCCATATAAAGCCAGACAAAGTACGCCTGCATCTGGAGTTAACGAGGCTCTGGCACCCCATACACACACTACCACACTATCCCTCCTCCCTTATTCTTGATATGAAATAAAATTCTTAAAAGAGCTCTGAGGCTGTGGGGTGTTGATAAACAGAATCACTAGCTTCTATCATTCCGGTGCTCAGTAGGTGACAGGTTTAGTCACATGATTTCTGTATTAATCAGGATATACTTGAGTTCCTATAACTAGTCACAGGAATTTAACATTTATTTCCAGGCAAGGGGGGGAGAGATTGGTCATGCCAGGGCCTCTTGCCCCTGCAGACCAATTCCAGAAGTACACCACTTTGTGCATCTGGCTTTACAATGGGTACAAGGGAATCGAATCCAGGTCTTTGTAAGCAAGTGCTTTTAACCACTGAGCCATGTCTCCAGCCCTAAAATTATTATAACAGCAACCCCAGCATGCCAAAGCCCTTGGGTTCAATCCCAAGTACCGCTCCCTCCCTCAATAAATTCCATCACTAAAGTATTTAATTTGTTGTTTTTTCTGAGGTAGGTTCTCACTATAATCCAAGCTTCTACCTCCCAAGTGCTGGAATTAAAGGCACACCATGCCCAGCTCCATTTGATGTTTTTGTTTTCTTGAATATTTTTATTTGCTAGTTCCCTTGTGTTGTACCAAGCCAAGTAAGTATTCATCCACTAAGCTAAATCCCCAACCCCCATTTAATGTTTTTGACTCAGGAATATTTTATATTCAGGTACCTTTGGATTTACTGAGTTGGAGTATAAATACCTTAGTCGGGGGTGTGGGTACCTTGTAATATGTGATGTCACTGACAGTTTTTCCTTGTAGCTACTTAAACTTTGTTGTGATTGCATAAATTGAGACTGTTGATACTGGATATGTTGGTGTTTTGGTATAATTGATTCCCTTGGTATTTTTCAGATATGAAGAAGCAGCATGTCATAGAAACGTTGATTGGCAAAAAGCAACAGATTTCTCTTGCAACGCAAATGGTTAGAATGATTTTGAAGATCGATGACATCCGTAAGCCTGGAGAATCTGAAGAATAAAGAAAACTTTAGAATAAAGTGTAGTAAGATCCACTACTGTGACTAAATAAAGTGTCTTGTGATGCATCTACAGTTATTTATTATTATGTCCTTCTTCAGGTACTGTAGATGCTGTAATGAAAATAGCTGTAACCATGGTTTCACTTCTTCAGAGCTCTGTAATTATAGCCCTACAGTCTGCCTACTATCTCACAAGCTTTTGTACACATTAAAAATCTCTTTAAACAACCTGTATCTTCAAGTTTAAGAAGCATGCATTGTAACATTAAATGCTGCTGTGACTCAAGGGATTTAAGTAGTTTGTTAAAGTAAGCTATAGGTTCGTTCTTTGGCAGCCTGCACATTGTGCCCTTCATCTGTCTCCCACAGTTGACAGCGTCGGGCACTGGAATGCCTGGGTCTTCAGTAGAGATTTCAGGACTGAGTGCTGCTCCTTGCTTACACTTGTGATGTTCTGGCGCTATGGAACTGTTGAAGCGTGCTCACATCCTTTTTTTAATTTAGATTTTTTGTTTGTTTGCTTGCTTGCTTTTGGGTTTTTGTTTGTTTTCCCTCAAGGTAGGGTTTTGCTCTGCCCAGGCTGACCTGGAATTCAGGGTGTAGTTTCTGGGTGGCTCAGACTCAGCGATCCTCCTACCTCTGTCTCCCGGGTGCTGGAATTAAAGTTGTGTGCCACGAGCAGACATTTAACGAGCACCTTAGACCCAGTTGTTTCCTTGCAAGAGGGATAAAATAAGTGGAGATTAGAGTGAATTGTGTAAGAAATTGTGAAATCCTCAGAACTAGATGGAAAAACTGTCTTGTAACTGCCATGTACAACTGATGTGTGTGGTTTCTACTTCCTGAAATAGTAATAGCTAGCTACTGTCCCTTTCTGAAGACTGTCTGGATTATGACAATTCTCAACCCAGAGAAGGAAGGTTTCTCCGCTATTCACATCTCTGGGTGAGTTTGAGTCATTTGCAGCATCTCACCATTAGTAGGAGAACCTGGTTGGCCCCAGGCATCTAACCTAGAGTTCCCATCTCCTACCGTACCTGCCCCAGGTGCCTGTGTGTAGCTCTCTAGGCTTTCAGATTACGGACAGTTAGAGTAAGGTTTACTTGCAAGCCACCAGAGAGGGAGGGTTTGCTAAGCCCTCTACAAGGACATGGCTGTCTTTCTTGTCAGGGTTCTTCCACATTGGATGCTTTGCTACCATAGCCTGTGGATTTAGAAACGTTTGTTTGCGTGCTTTCTTTAGTTTGCTTGTGTAAGGAGACATCGTTGTGTGCTTTCGAGGGCAACGACTGTTAAGTTCACCTGGGTGGATGTCGGACTTTGTTTTATATCCTCGCACCTGTTTTGGAGTTTGCCTGCCAGTGCTCATCAGTACTGTAGCAGGAAATGGAGGCCAGCTGACAAGCTATCCCACAGCCTCCCTCAGCTGTTGAGATCCACTAAGTGTCCACAGGAAATAGGCTTATGCAGGCTCTTACTCTAAACATTAACGCAAAAGCTTCCCTCATCCCCACTGGATAGATGCAGAGTCTCAAAAAAGTTAACTGAATTTTTTTTTTTTTTTTTTTTTGAGAAGGTCTCATTTTCCCCAGGCTGGCTTTCGGACTTGGTAGGTAGCCAGCAATGCATTAAACTTCCAAGCCTCCTACCATCTCCCAAATGCTGGGGTTATAGGTATTTAAAAATGCAAGTTGCCTTAATCCAGGTTATATATTTTATCCGACTCTCTGCTCATTCGCTTTGACCATGTCAAGTGCTCCGCTTCCTAGTTGTCCAGGTAGTCTGTCCAGACTTCACACCACTTACCTGTATGTAGGACAGCTAGACAGACCCTCCTAGATGTGCTCCTCATTCCCACATCCTGCAAGATGGAGCCTTTGTGCATTCAAGGCTTCAGCCCTCAGGTCATTCACCCTCCCCTCCCTGGCCCTGGAGCCCTGTGATGTATGCTGAGCTCCTTTCCAGGACCTGTGAGATATGCCTCTGCTGTTACTTTGTATGCTCTATTAAGCTGCTATGTCTCACCTCAGATACACCTGATCTGTCCTAACCAGAGTGCTGGAGGGTGGCCTTCTGGATAGGATCAAACAACCCATGGAAAAGCCTAAGCATGTCCAAGCAGACTCCTGTGAGAGGTCCCTAGGCATGGGCTGGACCTTTGTGCATGAACCATCCAGAAAGATAGAGGTGTGCTGGGAGCATTGGTGTGCACCTGTAGCCCTGGTTAGCTACTCAGGCAGCTTAGGCCCCAAAGGGTCCTGGGCAACATGGCAAGAGCCTACCAAAGGAGCCTATGAAAAAACTCGAACATCCCCTGGAGCTCTACCAGAGCGGGGCTGGGCATTGACAGCCAGCCTCATAGGTCCAAGCAAGAGGGAGAGTGTACGTGGTCACAAGTCCCTAGTTTCAGGATAGACTAGGAGCCCCATCCTCCCTACCACATTTGCAGCCCAGCCTGGAACCTAAGATGCCACTGTGGGCTGATAACTCTACCTCTTCATTTTCAGGTAGCTTTTTAAAAAAAAAACAGCTGGGCATTACTTAGCCTACCGCTGCAATGGGAATTTTGTGGTTCCTTGCCAACATACCAATATGCCAGCAGATCTACAAATTTAGGGTAGCCTAAATTCTTACGAACTGAAAGGTTCTGAGAGGCTTCATTAAGATTACAAGAAGGAAAAGGAGAAAGTACAGAATGCTCCCACCATGAGTGGGAAAAGCAGCCCCTGGAGGCTGAGGCCAGGGGTGCTTACCAGAACCTGGAGGTTCAGGAGTCTACACTGGCCAACCATGAAGAGGAAGAGTGTGTCTGAGCCCTTTCCAGGTATACCTTCTGGCTCAGGTGAGACAAAGAGATAGCTGATTGGTCCATGACACCAAGTTCTTACAAAATTTGGCCAACCACAATTTCAGGATTAGATTTGAATTCTAGTAAAGACCCAAGGGAGGGGCTCAGGTTCATAGAAAACAGGTGAGGCCAGAGAGGTAAGTGGAAACCAAGGTAAGGATCTCCCAGTGTTTTAGGGGCCCTGACACCCTAAACTGCCTTAGAAGGCAGGAGGATCACCGTTAGTTCGAGACCAGCCTGGGGCTAGAGTGAGGGGAAAAAAATACAAATTCAAAGAAAATTGAAAAAGTATCAGTTTATTAGATTGATGCAATAAAAGCAATTTCAACACTGCTCATATTGCAACATACAAATGTGGCAAATCCAGCTCCCTGGAGAGGTTTGAGCTCCCCCATAGCTAGTTTGCAAAGGATGCATTCAAAGGCCACATCTACAGTTTTAGCTGGTCCCTGAACAGCCCCAGATTTACTCTGATTACTCCTGTCATCAAATTCTTCAGGTACTGATCATTTTAAAACTTATTAAATGTTATTTGTCATCCATTGTTTCTACTGAATTTGTGTTTCAGATAAAGTGAAGAAAATCAAGTCTAAGAATTCCAAGGCAAATTTCTAGATGAAAGCTATGCCGAGAAAGTTCGGTTGCTTCTAAATGTACTTATTGAGCCACTCAATTAAATTCCTGCGCGCCTCATCGATGTAAGGCTTGTCAGCAGGGGAGCAGTTTTCTTTCTTCCTGTGCGCAAAGCCATGCGTTTGCCCAGAGAAGGTTTTAATTTGATAGTCAACTTTGCAGTGTTCTTTCAACTTCTGGTTCAGCAAAGAGACCTGGTAGAGAAAAGATTTGTTGACAGTACAGTGAGTGTTCATTAAAGAGATTTCACGTCAATGCTCTAAATTCTAAGTGGCCCCGCCACAGTGGTGCACACCCTTAGTCCCAGCACTTGGGAGGCTGAGGTAGGAGGATTGCTGTGATTTCAAGGCCATCCTGGGGTCACAGTAACTTCCAGGTCAGCCTGGGCTACAGTGAGACCACCTCAGGAAAAAATTATAAACAGGTTACACAGCTCAGCTTAATCAACTTGATAACGGTTCTACCTCTGTCAGAAGAGATTTCAGAGCAATAAAAATGATAAAAGAGCAGTTAGAGATGCTGCTAGATTTGATGGGATTGAGATTATATTATTAATAACAATAATTTCCAAATGGCTGCTTTTGAGCCGGCGAGCACCTTAACCACTGACTCCAACCCTAAATGACTGCTGGTCAACCTGGATTTAGCCAGTCCATCTGGAAGGTAGCAATCACGGTAACTCATGGGCTAGTGCACAAGCTTGGGGCCTGCAATTTCATTCTCAGTCCCTGATAAGCTCTGTGTTTACAAATTCAACACTGAGAAATACTTAATATTAAGTGAGTTCCTTAGGACTTTCCCCCAAATGTCCAGGCATGGTATCAAACACGCAGTGGAAAGCGGAAAGAGTACTCACTTGTTCAAGTGGAATCAGAGAGTCATTCTCAGCAAAAATGAACAGGGTGGGGTTCTTCAGACTGTACATCTCCTCAGAGTCTTTGATGATGCCTGCAAAGAGGTCAACAGAAACAGGATTTCCAATCACACCACAGAATGCTGCACAGATGAGATTTGCTTTGACAAAGTAAAAGGTGGCCACACCTCTGAAACTGGAAAATTGGCTGGAACTGTGCAAAAGACCAACAGAGCCGGGTGTGGTGGCGCTCAGGAGGCAGACGTAGGAGGACCGCTGTGAGTTTGAGGCCAGCCTGGGACTATGGCATGAATTCCAGGTGAGCCTGGGCTAGAGTGAGAGCCTACTTCGAAAAAAGAACAGAAGAGCAGCCATAGAACAGGATTTATGCTCCAATGGGACCCCAAGTGCACACCTGTCCTTCCAGCATGTTCTGAGGCTGGGATGGCTCAGCAAAGCCTGCAGCCCAGGCTCAGTCCCCAGACACCTGGGTTTGCAGCAGCAAGAGATCCTGTCAAATGTGTGCTCACAAACACATGCAAATAGATACTTAAATTTTAAAAAGCATGTCCTACACGACCCAAGAGTTCTAGACAACCTACAGGTATCCAATCCTACTGGGGGGGGGGGGAGAGTAAGTATATGTATTGCTGGAAGTTACCATTTTAAGATAAGAATAGGTAGAGAAAAATAACTTTTTCTCCACTTTATGCCAATAGCACAGTGGGTTTCTCCTCCCCGCTACTCCTCTGGAGAAAGATGGGGAAAGATGACCACATGCCCTGCCTCAGTCTGCAAAGAAAGAGGGACCGTGTCTGGTGGGCCAGAGTCCTACCGTGTCTGCAGCTCAAATGCCACACCTCAGCAGCCTGGAGGTGGCGCCAGTGACACACGCAGACACCCTTAGGCTAGTAAATGGTAATGAGTGTATTTCATTGTTGGGGTCGCTAAGCAGCCCAGGCTGACCTCAAACTCATAATCCTCCAGAATAAGACTCCCAAGTGGCGTATGAGCCACACCCAGAATGTGTGTGTGTGGTGTAAGTAATTTTTTTTTTTGGGGGGGGGGGGGTTGAGGTAGGGTCTCGCTCTAGCCCAGGCTGACCTGGAATTCACTCTGTAGTCTCAGGGTGGCCTTGAACTCATGGCAATCCTCCTACCTCTGCCTCCCGAGTGCTGGGATTAAAGGCGTGTGCCACCACGCCGGCTTGAAGATATTTTTTTCTTTTTGAAAAAAATTTATTTGCAAGCAGAGAAAGAGAGAGAGAAAGAGAATGGGCACACCAGGGCCTCTAGCCACTGAAAACGAACTTCAGATGCATGTGCCACTTTGTGCTTCTGGCTTTATGTGAGTACTAGGGAATTGAACCTGGGTCACAGAGAAGACACCTCAACCACTGAGCCATCTCTCTAGCCCCCAAAAAATATTTTTAAAATCATGGTTTAAAAAGCATTTCTTGGGCTGGAGAGATGGCTCGGCAGTTAAGGCACTTGCCTCCAGTGCCTAAGGCCCCAGGTTCAATTCCCCAGGACCCACATTAGCCAGACCCACAAGATGGTGGCCCTGGTCTCTCTCTCTCTCTCTCTCTCTCTCTTTCTCTCTCTCTCTCTCTCTCTCTCTCTCTCTCTCTCTCTATATATATATATATATATATATATATATATATATATATATATCTGCTTGAAAATGAATAAATAAAATTTTTTTTTAAAAAAAAGCATTTCTTGTCTAAAGCCATAATGCCCAGAATGCACCCAAACTCGTCTAAAAAAAAAACTCTTTTTAAATTTGTGTTTATTTGCATGTGTATCAGTGTGCCAGGGCCACTTGGTGCTATAAATGCCAGACTCATGCACCACTTTTTGCGTTTGGTTTACATGAGTGCTGGGGAACTGAACCCCCGCAAGAAGGCTTTGCAAGCAAGTGCCTTGAACCACTGAGCCATCTCCCCAGAACATAAAATACTGCTTGATATTAACCAAAAAGACATGTTCTCTCCCCCTTTGTCCTAGCTGATAACATGGAGCCCTCACAGTAGGTGACTCCCAAATCCACAGTTGAGAGGCAGCCCTGCTCACTCCCAATGACGTTTTTCCATGGCTCAGGTTGAGAACTCACAGCAACCTATCTTCCTGCTTCAGCCTTCCCTGCCTTCACAACACTGGGATTAGAGGTGAGAGCTACCGCTCTTAGCTCTATTTTCAGATTTCTGAAGTTTTTTTTCTCGAGGTAGGGTCTCACTCTAGCCCCAGACTGACCTAGAATTCACTCCGTAGTCAGCCCCTGGCTGGCCTCAAACTCACAGTGATTATCCTGCCTCTGCCTTCTAAGTGCTGGGATTAAAGTTATGAGCCACCAAGCTCAGCCAGACTCTTGTTTGTTTGAGGCAGGGTCTCACTCTAGCCCAAGCTGACCTGGAACTCACTCTGTAGCTCAGGCTGGCCTTAAGCTCATGGCAATCCTCCTACCTCTCTCCGCCTCCCAAGTGCTGAGATTACAGGTGTGAGCCACCATGCCCCCCTTATTTACAGATTCTTAAAGTCAAGTTCCTTAAACTGACCTGTCTCACACAACACGTGGGAGATGCTTTTGATAACTGTCACCCAAGCATTCCTCCTGATATCACAGAGTAAAAATGAGCAGGGAAGACGTACCGTAGAGGGACACTCCTGCCCTGAGTTCTGGGTATGTTACCATCGCATGATGCACGGCAGACCCACCCCAGCAGAAGCCCACGATGCCAATTTTCTGGGCATGGCATTGTTGTTTCAGAAACCTCAATACAGCATCGACCTCTCTAGAAAGAAGAGAAGACATTCAAGAATTGGGGCGGTCCTGTGAGCCCCTCAAGGGCCACGCTACTGAAAATAGAGCTCTCTCAGTGGCTTTATTTGAAGTGGTCTTTTATTCTTTCGTAAATTTTATTTTATATCATTTGTTTTATTTTTATTTTTGGGTTTTCAAGGTAGGGTCTCGCTCTAGCCCAGGCTGACCTAGAATTCACTATGTAGTCTCAGCCTGGCCTTGAATTCACAGTGATCCTCCTACCTTGGTCTCCCCAGCGTGCTGGGATTATGCACCACCATACCTAGCTATTTTTATTTATTTAAGAAAGATAGAGAGAATGGACATGCCAGGGCTTCCTGCCTCTGCAACAAACTCCAGATACATGCGCCACCTTGTGCATCTGGCTTTACATGGGTACTGAATTATAGAACCCAGGCCTTCAGGCTCTGCAAGCAACTGCCTCTAGTCACTGAGCCATCTCTCCAGCCCCTCTCTTGGTGTTTTGAGGCAAGGCGTCATGTAGCCAGGAAGGCCTTGACCTCCTTATCTTCCTGCCTCAGCCTCCAAGTGCTGGGATTACAGGCACGGGCTTCCAGGCCCAGCTCCAGCCTTCTTTTGGGAACTCCATCCTCACTACCTCCCGTTACTGCCTGCATCATCTTCCAGGTGTCCCCACCAAGCTCAGCCTCATCCAGCCACCCAGCAGAGCTGCAGGCATGCTGAGCTGCCAGAGCAGATCTGACCACTCGCTTCCCAGCTGGGGACCTAGCAGCAGCCATCCCCAAGTAAGGGTAAACTCCAGACTCAACTCGAACCCAAGACCTGCCCGCCTCCTCTCCCACCTCGGACAGGTAGGTATCTTGTCTCAGACGTGACACCCTCACAACTCCCTCTGCATGGCTCTGCCCCTCCTCCACCCAGGGAGCACAGGGAAGTTGGAAAGCCTCCAGGACCATTAAAGCCATGAGGCCACAGAACACTGCCGCTCCTCTTACCAATGGCTTATCTGAAAATTGGTTGGCAGTAATGTGGGCTGCTTTGCGAGCGGAGGCACTGTGCCAACGTGCAGGTGAGGCTACCCGGCCAGCCCAGAAAGTGGTCTGAGAGGCTGTAGAAGAAATGCTGTATGTGTGCAGCTTTGAAAAAGTACAAAGCAACACATGTCTCTCTTAAATATCATCTGTATTTGCACACGTTTCAATGAATGTGCGAGTCTTTATGTTAGTGCAAAGTTAAATTAACAAAGTAATTCTGTCATTTTGATATTTAAGTTTTCTTGAGTTCTTTGATTTTTAGTTACAACTGCCTTCATTGGGTAAGGCAAGAAGTAAAGAAGGTGTTGTGAAAATTCTTCTGTGTGTGTGTGTGTGTGTGTGTGTGTGTGTGTGTGTGTGCACGCGTGTGTGTGCAGGCACATGTGTGATGATGTAGATGTGGGGAGCAGGGCATAACCACAGGTGGTGTTTTTCAGGTACCATCTACCTTTTATGAGACAGGGTCTCTCTTGTCTCACCACCCCCAGCACCAGGATTATAGGGACATACCACCATGCCCGGCTTTTTTGTTTCTAGTGATTGGATTGAGGTCCTCAGGCCCCAGACCAGGCTACAAGGATTCTCTGATGAGTGAGCAGTCACTTGTTTGTTGCTCCCCTTTATTCTGAAACAGCAGGCAGGATACAGCTTTGGATGAACTGCTCTTCGTGGACCATATCCTCTGAGAGATTCTGTCCAGGCCTAACCAATCAGAGCAGAGCAATCTCCTGGTCACAATGATTGGCCCCAGGATGATATTCTGACCCAATCATAGCCAAGGAGAAAAACCAAGACTTTCTGGGTTGCTGTGGAGAAGCCATGGAAGATGGGGTTTCGGCAGACATTTTGCCACTCAGAGATGAGAACTGCCTAAGGATGAAGCCAGCTGAGGAAAGTCCTACTTGAACACTTAGGCGTTCAGGATACATTTCCTGTCCCTTACAAACATCTGGGCACAAGGACTTCAACCCACCACTTCCACCTCACTCCCTTCACCTCAGTGGCAAGAAGCATTTCTTAGAGAGGAAAGCAGCTGTGCTCGCTGGGCATGGAGGTGGCTCACCTACGGCTCATATCAAATTCTCTCCTAGGGCTAGGGATGGAGGTCAGTTGGTAGAGTGCTTGCCTGGCATGCATGAAGCCCTGGGTCCAGTCCCCAGCACCACATAAACCAGATATGCTGGCATGCACCTGTAATTCCAGCACTCAGGGGTTGGAGGATCAGAAGTTGGAGAGCATCCTAAGCTATATAGCAAGTTGAAGGCCAGCCTGGGATCTGAAATACATAAGACTCTGCCTAAAAAATGTTTGTTGTTTTTTTCAGCCAGGCGTGGTGGCGCATGCCTGTGATCCCAGCACTCAGGAGGCAGAGGTGGGAGGATCACTGTGAGTTCAAGGCCAGCTGGGACTACAGAGTGAGTTCCAGGTAGCCTGGACTAGAGCGAGACTCTACCTTGAAAAACAAACAAACAAACAAACAACAAAAAAATATATATATGTATATATATATATATATATATATATATATATGCCTTTTTTTTTCTTTTCCTTCACACTGTAGAATAGACTCTTGTCCAGGGGCTATGTGAAGTCATACCCAGGAGGGAGGATGAGAAGGCCTCTCCTCTTTGGGCTGTATCACACACATAGCCATGTTCACTGATGATTTACCGATTAATCTTTCCGGAGTCTCTTGTTTCCAGCCACTTGGGGAAGGTGGACCAGTCGGTGGCAGGGTCCCATGGCTCCTGTCCCACAAAGAAGTCTGGGAGGATGGCTCTGTAAAACACGAGCAGGAATCAACCTCCTTTTCAGGGCTGCCTGGTCTCAGTGTTTGCTTGGATTTATTAACAACTTGTTAGGCTGGGGATTCGGGTCCCAGGGGAAGGATTAGCAGCAGTCTGGAAAGCCAGCCTTAAATGCAGCAAGGAGGCCAGCCTGGAGGTCCAGCGGCATGGGGGTGACCCTGCCCAGAGAAGTGACAAAGCATCAGGGGACACTCCAGTGCCAGGGTACAGGGGAAGGGGAAGCTGTCCCTGGGCAGGGTAAGGAGTCTAATGGACTTTGACATTAGTCTTAGTTGGAGGCTCTACACACCTGAAGAGCACGGCCAATCACTGTGACCAAGCAGTTTTCCCAGGGCTCTGCCCAATCTGCCAACAAACCATTTCCTGCCCCCAGAGTAAGGTCCACAGAAGGTTCCAGAACAGGTCACAGAGAAAATATACCAGGCTCAGAGTTCATGTCATTCTTTCATGAGTCGACCCAGGAGGCATAGAGCCAATGCCATAATTTACCAAAATAGTTGTCACTCGCTATGCTCAGTCCCTCCTGCACAGGGAGGCAGGACACCAAACCCTGGCTGGGAAAATTCAGGCTTGAGGCTCAGCTCCACTGTACTGTGGTGAGACTTTCACCAGTTACACAACCACATTTAGCCTCTTTTTCTTGACCTGATAGACAGACAGCCCCTGAAGACTGCTTGAGGGGGAAATGAGGGCTGTAAAAGAGAAAGGGCCCTCGAAGCCATGGACGTACCCTCCTCACTGCGCCTAGGGACACATCTCACAGTAGACGGTCCCATTCCCTTCGGCTGTGAGCAGTGAAGTGACCTGGGGAAACTGAGAACCTCTGCCTTGGTGCCTTGGCTTCCCAGTCTGCAGAATGACACAGGTACATGTGTCCCTGATGGGCCTTCCCTCCCTCCCTCCCTCCCTTCCTCCCAGGCTCGCTGGAAGGATAAAGGCTCCCGTCCCTTCTGTGTTTCCGCCATTTCTGGCCAAGCCATGGGCCATCTGGGTCAGCTATTCGCTTATAACTAGGCTTCCTCTAAGAAATTAAGTTGCCTCATCTTCAAGAAAGGATATGGGGGTGGGGCTGAAGAGATGGTTCAGCAGTTAAAGGTGTTTACTTGCAAAGTCCGACAGCCCAGGTTCAATTCCCCAGTGCCCACGTAAAGCCAGATGCGCAAAGTGGCACATACATCTGGAGTTCCTTTGCAGAGGCTGGAGGCCCTGGTGCACGCATTCTCTCTCACTCTTTCTGTCTCTTTCTCCTTCTCTCTCTCAAATAAATATTTTTAAAATAATAACAAATCTTTAAAAAAGAGTGAGAGACAGGGGATCTGGATGGCCACTGTGGACCATCAAGTGAAAGTCATCTTTTCATCCAACACTGTTTGCATCATTACGTGGTGGGAGACGAAGTTAGTGCATCCTGGCTTTCCACTTTGTGATTAGAAAAGCAAAGGAAGTGGGTGGCATAGCACCTCAGGGTCCATCTTGCCTTCTGCAGCTGGAGAGGAGGAAAGGCTCCCACCAACTTCCATCCTCACCGAAGCTTCGGTCAACACCAGGGCAGGAGAGACAAGCAGTGACCAGAGGGGCTGTGGCCAAGTGACCAGACAAAGGTGTGAGCTTCAGATGGTGAGGGAGGTCTCACTATGCCATTTTTGGAACCTGTCTGACTCAGAGCCACGAAAGTATTCGTTGGGGCCAGGATGGTCTATGGCTGCCTCCCCTCCCAGCAGGCCTGTGAAATCTGCACTGAGGCTGGGGTGCTTGTGTCCCTGGACAGGGCCTCTCACGTGGAAGGACTTGGTGTCTAACAGGTCTGTAGGGCCAGGTAACCCAAGGGAACCTGATTCCCAGGACCCTATGGGGAGCAGCTGTTCCCACCACACGATTTTTAAAGTTGTATGTGACAGTCCCTTTCCCTTCACCTCCCTGAGGTAAGAAAGTAACATAAATGAGAATATGGTCTGGTTGGGGTTTTCCTTTTCTTTGTTCCTTTTTCTGTTGTTTTTTTTTTTTTTTTTTTTTTTTTTTTTTGAGGCAGAGTTTCACTAACCCAGGCTGACCTGAAACTCAGTGATCCTCCTACCTCTGCCTTCCAAGTCTGGCTCTGGTTGTATTTTCACGTTTTGGTTTTGGCTGTTTTTTTTTTTTTTTAAGACAGGGTTTCACTCTAGCCCAGGCTTATCTGGAACTTACTCTGTACCCCAGGCTAGCCTCAAACTCACAGCAATCCTCCTTGCTCAGCCTCCCAAGTGCTGGGATTAAAGGCGGTCACCACCACACCTAGCTGGTCTTGGTTTTGTCTTTTAAAAAAGGAAGAAAATGGACTGCAGAAATTTACATGAATTCAAGCAAAGGAACAGAATCGCAGACATACGTGTATCCATTTCCTGCAATCATGTCAACCATATATCTGGTGTTGGGCAATTTCCAGCCGAAGATATCTTGAACGACAATGACAGCCTTGCCCGTGTCCGCAGGAGGCCGGGTGATGTAAGCCATGATGTGCTCCACCTGAACCTCATGGCCCATGCCTCCATACTCCAGCCTGTCACCAATGTCACACGGACAGGGATGAGCTTCGTTAGCCATTGGAGGGTCTGACGTTAGGCTGCAGAGAGAGGAATATGCATTCTATGCTGAAGATTATACATCCTAAATAAACAAGCACCGAGCTTACCGAAAGAAAGTCGCGCGCATTACCTTTTCATGGCATCTACTCTGACAGAAACACTGCCGCCCCGATGGGTCAACACCTAGACAATGAGATCGTGAGGGATGGGACCTTGGCGAATACGGTATTTTACAGAAGAGGAGCAGAAAGAATGTAAGAGCCAGAGGATGGGGAGGAACGCTTCGAAAAGCTGTCTGCATTCAGGCCCTCACTGCAGCTGCTGTGACCTGCCCAAAAGGGGTCCATCGACATGTCATCATGGATGGTAGAAGACCTGTCATGCTTGGATCCAGGTGTCCCCCACAAACAACTGAATGTGTTCTGATAGATCGATCCTCAGCTGATGGCAGTTTGGGTTTTACAACCTCGATGAAGCTGTGTTGTCGGGGGCAGGCTTATGGGGTTATAAGCCAGCTCCCCCTTGCCAGAGTTTGGCACACCTTCCTGCCGCTGTTTGCAGTGCTGTGGCGGAGGTGATGTCCACCCTCTGCTCATGCCATCGTTTTCCCTGCCAGGATGGAGTCTCCCCTCGAGTCCGTAAGCCAAATAAACCCATTCCTCCACAAGCCGCTTTTGTTTGGGTTCTTCCTGCGCAGCAACTAGAAAGCTGACTGCAACAAGACCTATACATATCTATAACTAGAAGAAGTAGTTGGAAAAGAAAAAGAGAAAACGAGGTGATGTGGAGCGGGCATAGAGGAAGTAGGACAAAAATTAATGGCGCTGAGAAGCTGGCTCAGGAGTTAAAGGCGCTTGCAATCCCTGCTAAATCCCCAGTGCCCGCGTGAAACCAGACGCACAGAGTGGTGCATGGATCTGCAGTTCATTTGCAGCAGCAGGAGGCACTGGTGCAACCATACTCTGTCTGTCTGTCTGTCTCTCTCTCTTGCAAATGTATACATATAATATATATTTTTATAAATATGGTTTGATTTGCAAGAAGAGGCAGGCAGAGAGAAAATGGGCGCATTAGGGCCTCTAGCCACTGCAAACAAATTCCAGATTCATGTGCCTCCACCCAGTGCGTCTGGGTTTACACAGGTACCGGGCAATCAAACTTGGGAGTGTCAGGTTCTGTAGGCAAGCACCTTAACCACTAAGCCATCTCACCATCCCATAAAATATTTTTTTAATTTAGGGCTGGAGAGATGGCTCAGCGGATAAGGCACTTGCCTCCAGTGCCTAAGGCCCCTGGTTCAATTCCCCAGGACCCACATAAGCCAGACCCACAAGGTGGTGGCCCTGGTGCGCTCTCTCTCTCTCTCTCTCTCTCTCTCTCTCTCTCTCTCTGTATCTCTCTGCTTGAAAATGAATAAATAAAATATTTTTTAAAAAATATTTTTTTAATTTATTTTTTTATTGTCCATAAAGAGTTACATTATTTAGGGCTGGAGAGATGGCTCAGCAGTTAAGGCACTTGCCTCCAGTGCCTAAGGCCCCAGGTTCAACTCCCCAGGACCCACATAGGCCAGACCCACCAGGTGGTGGCCCTGCTGTTCCCCCCCCTCTCTCTGTATCGCTCTACTTGAAAATGAATAAATAAAATATTAAAAAAAAAAAAAGAGTTACATTATTTAGTGGGCAAACGATGAGTTGTTATCCCCAGTTCCCAACATCCCCCTCTTCCCCATCCCCAATCAGCTGCTCCTCCGTGGGCCTTCTGGATCAGTCCTTGGGGCAGGGGAGCATGGATAGCCTAGTGGTCCGTCTGGTTCTCCTGGCCCTAGTATGTTGTTACTCAGGGGCATCATGCCTCTGAATATTCTCCTCCACCACGGCTCTCACAATCTTTCCGCCCCCATAAAATATATTTTTTAAATAAGGGAAGGTGCCTTGCTTGAGTGCCTTTAATCACAGCACTCAAAAGGCAGAGGTAGGAGAATGGCTGTGAGTTAGAGGCCACCCTGAGACTACATACTGAATTCCAGACCCTACCTTGAGAGAAATAAAAACTAGGATTGCTGCCGGGCGTGGTGGCGCACGTCTTTAGTCCCAGCACTCGGGAGGCAGAGGCAGGAGGATCGCCGTGAGTTTGAGGCCACCCTGAGACTACATAGTGAATTCCAGGTCAGCCTGGGCTAGAGCAAGACCCTACCTCGAAAAACAAACAAACAAACAAACAAAAAAACTAGGATTTCAAAGGCACTGGTAGTTCTTTCATTAACATTTAATGAGTTTAGTATTTTCATATAGATGTAAACAGTTACCAAATTACCAACCTATTAACCTGTGATGCAACTTCCAACAAAGATAAAGGGAAAAGGGTGAAAACAGTGCCTGGCTTGTAAGCATGAGGATTCGAGTTCAATCCCATGTAAAAATGCCAGGCAAGATGGCACGTGCTTGTAACCTTGGCACTGGGAGGTGGAGACAGGATATCCCGGGGTTCTCTGTCCAGGAAGTTCAGCCTAACTAGTGAGCTCCATGGCAATGACAGACCTGTCTCAAAAATGGGGTACAGTATTCCTGAGGATTATATCAAAGGCCTGGATTTTACACACACACACACACACACACACACACACACACACACACACACACACGAGACAGACAGAGAGAGAGAGAGAGAGTTCAAAAATAAAGAAAAACATAAAGAAACATCTGTGATGGACAGGCAACATTCCATGGCACCAGGAAGGAGGGCAGGCAGGGGACACAGGCACGGGAGGGGTGGTGTCACAGCAGCACATTGGACATAGGCCCTAGTTGTGTCGTTTGCTCACAGAACTAAAATGCAGACTCAGGAGCTCAGGGTGAGATAGAAAAAGGAAGACGTGCAAGAACCAAGGACCAGGGGAGCTGTGATGGCTCCCAGGCCTTGTCCTTCCAGCCCGGTCCAGCCACAGTGAGGTGTGGTCATGGGATAGGCAGAAATACACAATGGGGCTCCATCAGGTCATGGGGGGGGGCAGGACATGGAGGATCTGGTGGACCCACTGGGGGAGGATAAACTGGCCTCACTGAGCCGCTCAGCTGAGAAAACAAGCCACAGTGACCCCTGCCCACTGCAGGTGCTGAGCACAGCGACGATTTGAAATCTAAGGAGGAAAACAAGCCTGTCCCAAGAAAACATAGGGAGTGTCTTTTCTCCAACCTTGGAGGAAGGCAGGATTTCTTAAATGAGACCTGTTGTGGTCAGCTTTCTAGTTGCTGCGCAGAAAGAACCCAAGCAAAAGCGGCTTGTGGAGGAATGGGTTTATTTGGCTTACGGACTCGAGGGGAGACTCCATCCTGGCAGGGAAGGTGATGGCATGAGCAGAGGGTGGACATCACCTCCGCCACAGCACTGCAAACAGCGGCAGGAAGGTGTGCCAAACACTGGCAAGGGGAAGCTGGCTTAGAACCCCCATAAGTCACCCCCAATAACACAGTTCTAGGGAGGTTATAAAACCCAAACTGCCATCAGCTGAGGATAGACCATTCAGAACACATTCATTTGTTTGTGGGGGACACCTGGATCAAACCATGACAAGATCCAAAAAAATATATACCATAAAGGAAAGACGTAGCAAATTTCATGTTACTTTAACCAATTGTTTTTAAAAAAATAAAAAATAATAAACCTGCAGAAAATGAATACTAAGTACACATTTAAGGATATGGAGAATGTTTATCTCGAGGGAAACAGAAAACTAACACTCTTAGTAACTAGAAAAAGTAATATGGAGAGGTGTGGTGACCCACTCCTTTAATCCCAGCACTTGGGAGGCAAAGATAGGAGAATTGCTATGAGTTCTAGGTCACCCTGAGAATACATAATGAATTCCAGGTCAGCCTGGACTAGAGCAAGACCCTACCTCGAAAAACCAAAAAAAAAAAGTAATGTCAAAGTAATATGAAGTATGTCCTAAATTACCAAGAAAAAACAACCCCAGTAGAACAAAGCTCCAATGATATTTACATGCAATTTACAAAATAGCACTCCTAATGGTCCAAAATCCATGAAAAGATATCCAATCTCACAGGGAATTATCTGAGGAACAACAATGAAACAGCATTTTACATCATGTAAACTGGCACAAAGTCTGTTGACACTGAGAGGTGACCTTGGGGGAAGTAAAAGGAGTGTAAAGTCGTCTGGCAACATCTACAGTCTGAAAGATGCAATCAGGAATGTTTTTCAAGGTAGGGTCTCGCTCTAGCCCAGGCTGACCTGGAGTTCACTATGTAATCTCAGGGCGGCCTCGAACTCACTGCAATCCTCCTGCCTCTGCCTGCCGAGTGCTGGGACTAAAGACGGGCGCCACCAGGCCTGGCCTGATAAAAGAACATCCTTGGTAGCACTTATGTGAAGGCAACAATTGGACACAATGCAGGTGACCAACAGGAGAATGGTATCAGTTGTGATCTCTCTCTTTTTTTTTCCAGGTAGGGTCTCACTCTAGCTCAGGCTGACCTGGAAACACTGCAGTCCCAGGCTAGCCTCGAATTTACAGAGATTCTCCTACGTCTGCCTCCTGAGTGCTGGGATTAAAGACATCTGGCCCCTTCAATTGTGATTTCTTATTCATTGTTTTATTAAAATTTTCATTTTTTTTTGTGTGTGCGCACAGACACACACACACTATGGTCCCTTGCTGCTGCAGATGAATGTCCGTCTGGCTTTACATTGGTGGCTGGGGAGATGAACACCGAGCCAGCAGGCTTTATAAGCAAGTGCCTTTAGCCATCTCTCCAGCTCTTGTTCACTGTTGTGTGTTGAACTGTGTCCTCTCCACAAATCCCAGTGCTGGCCTCTGTGACTGTGACCTTCATTAAAAATAGGCCTGTATTAGTTACTTTCTCCTTGCTGTGACCAAATGCCTGACCAGAACTTAAAGAAGGAAAGTGTTTATTCTGAGTTACAGTCTCCAGGGCAGGAGTGCATTTCATCATAGTGGGGAAAGCACAGTGACAGTTGCAGAAGGCAGACATTCCCCGTGTGCACCCATGGTCACACACACACACACACACATATACACCCATAGTCCCCCCCAACACACACACACACACATATACCCATAGTCCACACACACATATACACACAGGTACCCATAGTCCACACACATATGCACACATATACCTATAGTCCACACACACACACATATATACACATGTACCCATAGTCCACACACACACATACACACACATGTGCGCCCATAGTCACACACATGCACACATACACACATGTACCCATAGTCACACACACATATACACACATCATATACACAAAGGATTCATGTTGTTAATTTTAAAAACCATGCTAAGTAGCCAGGCATGGTGGCACACACCTTTAATCCCAGCATTTGGGAGGCAGAGGTAAGTAGATTGCCAGCATGGAGCTTCAGAGTGAGTTCCAGGTCAGCTTGGGCTAAAACGATACCCTACCTCAAAAAAAAAAAAAAAGTAATCCAGGCATGGTGGCTGACGCCTTTAATCCCAGCAGATGTAGGAGGTTCGCCGTGAGTTTGAGGCCAGCCTGGGACTACATAGTGAATTCCAGGTCATCCTGGGCTAGAGCGAGACCCTACCTCGAAAAACAAACAACAAAAGGAGCTAAAAGACCACTGTCATTCTGTAGAGTGAATATTAACAAGCAAAATAATATTGATATGTTATTTACAAATGTACTAGAAAACTAGAGAGAAGTCTTGTCAGTTAAGATCACTTGCCATGCAAGCAGGAGGGCCCCAAAAGGTCCTGATTCACCCTGAGTTCAAGTCCTCAGCACTCACATAAACCACATGATGTGGCCACGAAGGCCTGTGACCCCGGTCCTAGGGGTGGTGACAGAACCTCTGATCAGCCAGTCTGGTGAAACAACAGCATCTCCAGTTTAGGTAAGAGACTCCCCACGGTGAGTGATAAAGGATACTCACCCTTCTCCTCTGGCCTCACAGGCAGGCCCAGCACACATACACCTGTTCACACACACACACACCACATCCCACACACAAACTAACTCCACAAGTAAATGTGCTGTAGCACGTATGAGCGTGAAATCAGCCATCACAGGAAGACATGGAGAATGTTGCCAAGCATGGTGGTGCATGCCAAAATACCAGCTCTCAGGAGGCTGAGGCAGTAGGATTGCAAGGTGGGTCGGAGGCTTTCCTGGAGCGACATAACAAGAGAACTTGTCAAAAAAAAGAAAGACGGAAGAGAAGAAAAGACAAGATTTTATGGGCCACTCTCTTCCCAAGCTGACCTTGGGACACAGAAAACTGCCTTTTCCAAAGCAGCCTATAATATGAATCCTTCGATTTGCTCTCCACTGGATGTGTCCTTTCCAAAAGGAATTTGTAAAGCCAGGAGAGCCAAGTTTATTGTCCCACAGAACAAGGTGGCAGCCGACACAGGCCTGAGAATGCCATCACGTGGAGGAGGGCTGGACTCCTGCCAGCTCGTTCACGTGGGCTCAGTGTACCAGAGGCCAAGTCCACTGTGCGCAGGGTAGGAAACGTTCCATCCACCAGCCACCTGGGAGCCAGGACAAGTCTCAGAGAGCATCCCCTTGACCTGTGACTGTACCCCAATACATTTCTGTCCACGATGACTTCCAGGATTTCTGCTTCTCCCCTGACACACGTGTTGAAAGACACTTCTCAGAAAGCAGGAAAGGCATCACTCGCACACAGACATCAAAGTGATTGGAGGCTAAGGATCTTAGGAGATGATGGGAGAGAAAGAAGCAGCTGTTCTAACTGGCCTAAGGAACGTGGAATGAAATGCAGATGGGCACAAGTCACTCTTCCCTAGGACTCTCGAAGAGTCAGTCATTCTATCAGGTACCTATGACCTACAATGATAGCAAAATTGCTCAGACACGGTGACCAGGGCTGGATTCCAATAACCCAGAGTGAGCTAGAGGTCATCGGTATGTTTCTACAGAAGCACAGAATTTCTTCTATACGTTATAGGGCCTTTCATTGGGGTGCTAAGATTTCTGTTCCCTTCTGTGTTGGGGTGGGATAAAGGGATACTCGTTACGTGTGTGTTTGAAGCCATACCCTGACTACCCTGGGACCGGGTCTGTGGTCTCCACTGGCAGTCTTCAGAGTCAGGGAGCACTTGTGACAACACGAAAAGCCAGCACTTGCCCCTACGGAAAGCATCCTGATGACACATCTGGGAGGGCCCACAAGGGCTGGCAGTAGAAAGGACATGGTTTCCCACAGACATTCATGCAAGATGCCCACCCAACACATAGGAATTACCGCAGCCCACTCCCCATCTGGAGGCCCTGTGGCTCCTATAGCCCTGTCTCCCCCAGGCAGCAACCTCTGCAAAACCTCCAGTCAAAACTCAAGGGGGTGAGGCTGGGCGTGGTGATGCAGACCTTGAATCCCAGCACTTGGCAGGCAGAGGAAGAAGGATCTCGCTGTGGGTTCCGGGCCACTCTGAGACTACATAGTGAATTCCAGGTCAGCCTGAGCCAGAGCAAGATGCTACCTCAGAAAACCAAAAAAGAAAAAAGAAAAAGAACTCAAGGGGTTGTGGGGTGAGATCTGCAAATTCCAAAAGGCTCCCTTAGCCTCTTCCTCTTCCATAGGTTCCTCCCTAAGGTATTTATTCCCTTGACATAAATTTACCCATTGCAACTTCTTTGTTTTAAAATATATTTTTATTTATTTACAAGATGGAGGAGATCCACCACGACTCAGGGAACTGAGCAGAAGAGGGGGAAGAAAGATTGTGAGAGCCGTGGTGGGGGAGACTATCCAAAGGCATGGCACCCCTCAGTAACAACACACTTGGGCCAGGAGGACCGGGCTGAGTACTAGGCTATCCATGATCCCCTGCCAAAGGACTGATCCAGACGGCCCACGAAGGAGGATATCCAGCTGATTGGGGATGGGGAAGGGGGCATTGGGAAATTGGGGATAACAACTCATTGTTTGCCCACTAGATAATGTAACTCATTATGGACAATAAAAAAAAAGTACAAAAAAAAAAAAGACGGAGGAGAGATAGAATGCACACCAGGGCCTCTTGCCACTACAAATGAACTCCAGACACAAGCTCCACTTGGTACATCTGGCTTCATGTGGATACTGGGGAATCGAACCCAGACCAACAAAGAGGCTTTGCAAATAAGCCTCTATGGCTGAGTCATCTCCATGCCCCACTATTTATTTATTTATTGTTTTTTTGGGGGGGTTGGTTTTTTTTCAAGGTAGGGTCTCCCTCCATCTAGCAGACACTGACCTGGAATTCACTATGTAGTCTCAGAGTGGCCTCCAAGGAACTCTTGGAGATCCTCCTACCTCTGCTGGGATTAAAGGCATGGGCCACCACGCCCAGCACTCCCTTCTTGAACCAGTTATAACATGTCTGCCTCCCTCTTCCATGAATAAAATAAAATCTTTACTATATGCCTACTTCTGCTGGGCATGGGGCTACAGAGTATGTTCCAGGTCAGCCTAGGCTAGAGAGAAACCCTAACTAACAAACTATGTGCTCACTCTTATCCTCAAAGGGAGTCATAGTTTTACCTTCTGCTTAAGAGACCATTTGTTTTGAAGCAAGGTCTCATATATCCTAGGCAGGCCTCAAACATTCTTTGTAGCCAAGGATGGCCTTGAACTCCAGAGGTTCTTGCCTCTACTTCCCAAATGCTGGGTTTACAAGCATGCCTACCACACCTGATTGGGAAAAGCTCTCTTTTTTTCTGGTTTTTTGAGGTAGGGTCTCACTCTAGCCCAGGCTGAACTAGAATTCACTATATAGTCTCAAGGTGGCCTCAAACTCACATTGATCTTCCCACCTCTGCCTCCCAAATGCTGGGATTAAAGGCATGGGCCACCAAGCCCAGATCAAAAGTGATCTTTTAATTGCTTTTTATCCCACTGGAAATCGGAATGGTGATGTCCTGACAGTGTTCCTGACTTTCCTAAGAATTTAAATAAATCAGAATAGACTCACACAATGAAGCTGTCCATGGGAAACACAGAAAACAAGATTTCAACCAGCAAAGGGGTCTAGAACAAAGAGGACTGTAACAAGGAGAAATGCTTAGCAATGAAGTGCTTGGAAACTTTGGAGGTTTTTAAGTAGAAAAGGTGCCACAGGGGCTCTGAGTTCAAGGGCATACGAGAAGATAATACAGAAAGGAGTTTTTCACAGGGAGGGACTGGCAGTTTGCCCTTTACTGGTTAAACGTTGTAGATACTCACATGGCCCCTGACTTAATCCTATAGTGGGAAAGACCAATCCTTACTTGTGTGACTGTCAGAGCCTCCGGTACTTACTTTGCAGAGTCTATGGATGGGACAGCACTGAGTAGAAAGCCGAATGCTTTCAACATGCAATCACAGGCAGGCTCTCATGCATGCTCAGAGATCCTTTTAAACTTTGTTTGAAATGGGGTCTGAAAACAACAGGTGGCCTTCTCTATCAGCGAGTGGACATGAACTGTAGTTCCCCGTCTTAGCCAAACCCAATGGCCCTGGGGAATAAAGCTGCTCTCTCTTGGCAACACTGACCAGCATCCACAATGCCATCCTCTTAAAAAGACAGCGACTCCTCTGTGTGCCGCCTGCCACACGTGGACACTGATTTTGATCTAGATAGACTGAGTTTCTTCATAGCCCTACAGTCATAAAATTTTACAATAAAAGTGGCCAGCCTACGAGTCGGATTTAAGGCCATGAAGGAAGAGCTCCTTGATGCTATATTAAATGGCGATAAGGAATATAAATGCAGATATAGTGGTTGCAATGTTTCTGAAGCATATGGCCCAGCACTTGGGAGACAGAGGATGGCTGTGAGTTCGAGGCCAGCCTGGAACTAGAGAGTGAGTTCCAGATCAGCCTGGGCACAGCCTCCCTGAACACAAACAGAAAAGCATATGGCTCAACACCGTGGGCTCGCAGGGTCCTTGCTTTTCTACAAGGACCATAGATTACTTTGATGAAAGTCTGTTTTAGTAAAATGGACAGGGCTCAGGTTATGCTTTGCACCGGCAAAACCCTATGCCACGATGCAAACCCACGCGCGAGGCCGAGCCCCGCGGGACCCCAGATCCCTGCACCTACCGTGTCTCGGGTGGGAGTCGTGCGCTGCGGGAGCCGGGAGCCCAGAGAGGCCGCGGAGCCGAGCGCCCGCCGGGAGTCAAGGAGGGAGGAGGAGCCTGCGGGGCCATGGGGCGGGCGGCCGGC
>PVHP010015873.1:0-36751 GCA_004024765.1 Zapus hudsonius | reverse complement strand
CAGGAAGACCGGGATGAGTACTAAGATATACAGGATCCCTTGCCACAAGGACTAATACAGACAGCCCACGGAGGAGGATATACAACTGATCAGGGATGGGGAGGGGGGGAATTGGGGAAGTCGGGATAACAACGCATGGTTTGCCCACTAAATAATGTAACTCATTATGGACAATAAATATTAAATTAAAAAAAAAAAAGAAAATATGGGTAGCTCTTTCATAGTTGCCTCTGCACTAAACAAATGTTACCTTATTCCCCTTGCTACTTCTGATACAACAGTGTAACAACCACTTATATAGCATTGACATTGTATTAGGTACTCAATGACAAACAGAAATGAGTTTCCAGTATACCAGAGGATGGTGCAGGTTACATGGGAAAACCTTGTCATTCTATATGAGAGATTTGAGCATCAGTGGACTTTGGTATCCATGGGGGGGGGGGCAGAATCCTGAAACTAATCTGCCATTGAAAACAAAGGATGCTAATTATATAAGGATAAGTTTGTTTTACATAAATAAGAAACAAGGAAAATGAAATTAATTATTTTAAGTTATAGTCTACAAGTCACAGTTATATATCCGCACATAGTAGGGCTGAACAGTACTTCAGTAGCTGGAATACTTTGGTGTGATTCTTATGTTTGGAGCCTTATTCAAACTCATCTACTATATTACCCTAGTAAGCCAAGTAATAGCATTTGGAGGGCCAGCCTGAACTCTACCGTGAGACTTCCACAACAGTTCTCAAATTTATTTATTATCTGCGTGTGTGTGTGTGTGTGTGTGTGTGTGTGTGTGTGTGTGTGTGTGTGTAGGTTGGTGGGCACCCTAGGGTCTCTTGCCACTGCAAATGCCAGACACATGAGCCATTATTGATATATGGCTTTATGTGGGTGCTAGGGAGTTGAACCCAGGCCAGCTGACCTAGCAAGCAAGTACATTTAACTGCTGAGCCATCTCCACAGCCCTCTCAAAGCATAATTGTTGGGCTGGAGAGATGGCTTAGCGGTTAAGGCATTTGCCTGCAAAGCAGAAGGACCTGAGTTCGAGTCCCCAGTATATAAGTAAAGCCAGATGCACAAGGTGGTGCATGTGTCTGGAATTTGTTTGCAGTGGCTGAAGGCCTTGGCGTGCCCATTTTCTCTATCCACCTCTCTCTCTCTCTCTCTCTCTCTCTCTCTCTCTCTCTCTCTCTCTTTCTCTCTCTCTCCAATAAATATATCAATAATATATTTTTTTAAAAAATACATTGTTAAAGTCACCCTATTAAAGCCAAAAACCTAGTGGGGTGTCATGACTCATGTCTATAATCCCAGAACACAGGTAGGAGGATTGTTGTAAGTTCAAGGCCAGCCTAAACTAAAGAGAGTTCTAAGTCAGCCTGGGCTAGAGTAATAACATGCCTCAAAAACAAAAACAAAAACTCTATAGGAAATTTCAAGGACACTGAAACATATTTTTAAAAAAATAACCCAACAGTGTTGACTACAAAATTACACTGTGGGAAATTCCACGAACAAAGATCCAGCTTCCTGACCAAAGGTTTAATGTAGGGGAAGAAGACGAGGGACCCAGCCCACGAAGCGCACGTCCAGAGACTAGTGTGGTGGTGCACACCTGTGACCCCAGCACGAAGGAGGTGGAGGCCGAAGACTCGCGAAATCCAAGCCAGCCTGGGCTACAGAGGGAGACCTTACAGAGAGAGGGAAAGAGAGGGAGACAGAGACAGAGACAGAGAAAGATCCTTTGACTTCCCTGAAGTAACCAACTGAGAAACAGTTATAAGACAATCAGAGAAATCTATACATGAAGAGCCAGTGATATTAAGAAATAAATTCTCATTCATTTTATGTGTTGATGCTTACCAAGAAGACCCCTTATCTTTTTAGAGTCGTAGTAAAATATTTATAAAGAAATCTGATTTTCGTTCTTCACTCCTCTCCATGATTCTCCAGGCAGACATATAACTGACTGTGGTTGTTCAGGATGTACTGAGTCACTGTGTTTCTAATATACCCAGGAAAATTGAGCATCAGCAAGGATGGGGGCGAGGACCCCCCAACACCAGGCACTGATGAGGGACACTTTACATTGCTTCCATGTTTACTTGTTCACAGTGATGCCCTTAGAAAGTCCTTCCAGGCGTGTGAGCAGGGCTACTCACAGAGACCGTAACTACTCACCACGTGGGACGAAGCTCTGACAACGGGAACATCTGGAACACCGCCATCAACCTAGAAGTCAAAAGAAAAGAGCTCTCAGTGACAAACAGCTTCCTCAACATTTATTATGCTTTATTTCATCAACAAAAAGAGTGGTATGTCATCTACAGAACTAAAACAGACGAAGCGCTTATGAAACTGATGAAGGACTTAGACCTGGAAATAGAACAGAGCCATCCAGGACTCAAAGAAAGTCACTAGAATCCACTCTGACATCAACCCAGCTTGGAGGCCAGGCGTGGCATTCCACCCTGAGAGCCCAGCTACCTGGGAGGCTGAAGAAGGAGGAGCACACTAACATGGGAGCTCGGGGTCAGCCTGGGCAACATGGAGAGACCCCCAGGGTTTAAAATGAATGAATGAATGAATGAATGAATGAATGAATGCATGAGGAGCTGAAGGTGTCATTCAGTGGCAGAACACTTTCCTAGCATGTGAAAGGCCCTAAGTTTGATCCCCAGCAACACGAAATAAATAAATTAATAAATAAATAAATAAATAAAGCATGGTGCCAGAAGAGTGACAGCCGAGGTTGTCCTCTGGTCTCCACATGCACGTACACACATGTGCACACATGTGCACGTGCATCCATCACATAAACACCCTCCCACATGCTCACATGCACAAATAAAGAAGGAAGGAAAGGAGGGAGAGAAAAGGGGAAGAAAGGAGGAGCGAAGAAAAGGGAAGGACTAAGAGAAGACACATAGATTCAGGAGCATATTTACTAAGATGCTAGAGATGGTTTGAAAAGCTAGAATATTCTCTCAGTGAGGGAGGCAGCACGCCTCAAGGAAAGGCCTAGACGAGATGCCGAAGCCACACTGACAAGTATTCCCTAGAGACTAAGGCAAGGCTCGGAGCAGAGACAGCCACAGGGGGGTGGGTCTCACGCCTTCACTCTGAGTACTGGTTGGGTTGGACCAGAGGTCCTGCAGGATCCCAAACAGCCCCATGAGTTTCTAGCATGAAAGAGAAAATATTATTTTACATGCTTAAGGCAGACATAATTTGGGATTACTGCAACATGTAGCTATCAAGGCTACTAGACTAGGAGAAAGAACAGCCTCAGTTCAGAGTCCCCGGATGACAGCTGGGGATTTATGGCCACTGAAATGACAGCAAGTCCATGGGTGGAAAATTGACAAGAAGCATCAAACTTGAGGTGGTTTCTGATGAACCCACTTAGCAAACGTAGGGGGATTCTTGCAGAGTCAGCTTACCAGGATCCTTGCTACAGGAAGGTTAGGGTCTAGACATTGAAGGCAGTAATTGATCAGAAAGCAGATGTGATGAGATATCAGGGGAAGGGGATTCTAAATAACTGGTCCAGCAAGTTCTTGATGAAAGTATGCCAGGAAGTCCAAGGCCTAACTGAAAAGAGTGTTCAGAGAAGCCTGACATCAGTGCGGTCAAACCCAGAATCCCATCAGGAACCAAATGCAAGCGGAGGTGCCCAGTGCCATAGAGAAGGACCAGTAGAAGCAAGGAGCAGTCCACCCAGCTTCTAACCCAGCAATGTGGGGGACAACCAGTGTCTCAGAATACCTCACACTGACTAAGCCTGTTTAGTTTCTCAAATGCACCCTAACAAATAATTTCGCTGTTTTAAAAACTCAAGAAACACCCATATCTTACACATAAAGCTCCATTATAATAAAGAAGTGCTATTTTTCAATGTAATGCCCTGTGAGCAATCTCTACAATTCCCAGGACATTGACACAGAGCAGTTCTCATCACAGGAATAATGAAATGACAAGTAGACAAATAAAAAGGGTGGAGGGGGAATGAAAGATTACTCACAGCATCAGACAAAACCAGGAAGCTTTAATCGGAACACAATAATCACACAAGCTAAGCAACTTCCCACGTTCTCCAAATTCCTCGAAGCTCACTGAAAGGGTGTTCAGAATTCCCTCCTTGAACCTCACCTGCACTGTCCTTGTACCTCACCTATGCTGTCCTTGTACCTCACCTGTACTGTCCTCCTTGTTCCTCACCTGTGCTGGCCACTTATTGGACAGGAGTTAAGAATCTAGATGAGAGGAGCTGGCGTGATGGCTCAGCAGAGCTCTTGCTAGATAAACATAAAGACTTGAGTTCCATCCCAGCACCCAAACACACCTGGATTACACACGCTTGTAACCCAAGTTCTGAGCTGTGTGAAGACAGGAGGATCTCTGGGGCTCCCTGATCAGTCATCAGTCAGACAAAAAAGAAGAAAGAAAGAAAGAAAGAAAGAAAGAAAGAAAGAAAGAAAGAAAGAAAGAAAGAAAGAAAGAAAGAAAGAAAGAAAGAAAGAAAGAAAGAAAGAAAGAAAGAAAGAAAGAAAGAAAGAAAGAAAGAAAGAAAGAAAGAAAGAAAGAAAGAGAGAGAGAGAGAGAGAAAGAGAGAAAGAGAGAGAGAGAGAGAAAGAGAGAAAGAGAGAGAGAGAAAGAGAAAGAAAGAAAGAAAGAAAGAAAGAAAGAAAGAAAGAAAGAAAGAAAGAAAGAAAGAAAGAAAGATCTCCAGGTTCAGTGAGAGATTCTGTCTCAGGGAAACGAGTCAATGTGCTAAATCTTCTCTCTCTCTCAACATGGCCTGGACCCTGGGAGGCTACCCTCCCTGTCCTCTGCTCCCTATGGAAGCCCAGAGGGCCCTTATGGCTAAGGTAGAAGTAATCCCCTGCTTCCTCCCAGCTAGGTCAGCTGGGTTCTGTCACATGGCTTCTCTCAGGCCTTCTGTCCTTGTCTCAGTTCTAAGGGATGAAGAGACTTCTTCCTCCTGCTGTCCTTAACCCTCCGACATCTTCATCCAACACTCCAGGTACTTCTTGGACTATGCTACATAGTTTCCAGCTCTGCTCTGACTGATAACAATGCACAGATGGAAGGCAGAGAATCTGAAGTTCAGTGTCCCACACCTGCCCTACACTAAGGAAGAAAACCAGACTCCAGTTTCCAAAATCTGCATTTTACAGTATGTGTGTGGGGACAAAGCTGGGGATGCCCACGTAGGCTCTAAGTTCAAGGGTGTCCATGAAAACCCCAGCTTTCCATACATAGCCTTATACATGCACACATTTTTCTGAGATGAGAGCTCCTGGAAGAAAAAGTTCAGAAAGTTCATTGAATTCTCAAAAGTCAACCAAAGACACTATAAGAGGCATGGCTGCAAGAGCAAGCCAGCCCAGAAGCCATCACTGCCTGGGGGGCGGAGGGGGGGGGTAAGGACGTGAGCAGATGGCGCACACCTATGTCAGCCCCAGAGTGGGAACACAAGCTCATCCCTCCTCAAGGGGGTTAGGGCTGGAGGAGAGCCCATCCCACCCCTGGGAGACAGCTGGAATGGTGTGTTCCCTGGAATCACTCACAGCTCCCGCCCAATATCAAGTGACATTTGAAAAGCTCATCAGCTCGGCAGGTGTTCAGAGGCACAAGCCATAGCAGAAGCATTCCTGGGCCTGAGTGTGTGAGGGGGGGGGGGGGATCTCATCCTGCTCTGAAACCCTTCAGGCTGCCTGGACAAGGAAGGGTGTCTAAGCACAAAATTAGGAGGGAAGAGCATGCCAGAGACAAAACAGCATGGTTAATCATGCAGGAAATGTCCAGGTGGACACAAGGAAACCCAGCAGTTGTGGGCAGCTGATGCCGCCCCAGGCGGCAATCGGCTCTTACAGACCTATGGCCCTTGGTCTGCCCACACCGATCCATGACCCAGGACATGTGGCTCACCTGCCCTGGACTATAGTTTTCCTTGGGTTACATGGAGATTGGTTGGTTACAGTACACACCTCACAGGCCAGCTCTCAGACCCAGCAAACACCTGCCTGGATCTGGTTTTGTCTTTTTGTTTTTGATTTTGGTGTCTGTGGTGTGTCAGTTTATTCGTGTGTGTCATGTGTGCATGAGTGTGTATCGACACATGCATCCCATGTGCACACACATGGAGGCCAGAGGAGGAAGTCAGGCATCCTCTACCACCCTCCCACCTTGTTTGTGGTCAGAATGGTTGACAAGCGAGCCCCCCTCGCCCCACCCAACATCACCCCCTGCAGGACTAGGGTCACAGGCCTGCATGACCACACCAGGCTTTTTATGTGGGTGCTGGGGAATCAAAGTCGGGCTGTCTGGGGCCTTCATGCTTGCACCTCACGCATTCTTACCCGAGAGCCCTGCCCTGCATCTTTCACCATGAGGGTGGTCCAATGCAAAGCAACAGAAGGTGATGAAAGAAGGATGAAATTGACACCAAAGCTGATACCAGAGGAGCAAGCCATCTGGCCATGTGAGCGATGGCTCCTGAGGCTCCACAGCCTCCCCAGCTCTATGAGGTTCTTAGCAGGAGAGGCCGAAAGCTGATGCAAAGATGGACTGGCTTGGAGGCCTTGAGCAAAGTGAAATCACCACCCTGAGACTCAGTTTCCTCACTGGTCAATCAGGCACACTCATAATCACACAACCTACCTTTTCGAGGATTAAATAAATTGATGGCAATCATGTGTAGAGTGGAAAAAGAGCTCGATAAATGCAGCCTGTCATATTGCCCAGCCCATTGTCACTGGTTTCTAAGGGCCATTTAACAAAAAGGCATCTGTGCTCCAAAGAGCTGCCAAACGCTGGCACCACCAGCCCACGAGCCAGCCACATACCCATGTCCTTGACCCTGAGATGTGCTGTGTATTTTAATATTTCTAAAATTACATCAGACAATGAATTTACCATATCATACATCTCTTCACCTGCTGAATAGGGATAACAGCAGCATAAACTAATGGGATTGGTGAAGGACAAAAAAAATTAATATATGTAAAATACTCCGGAAAAGCCTCGGTTTTGAGTACTCATCAGAAATTGCTTCTGAGTGGGGATTTCCATCAGTGTGATAGAAACTGATCTGACCCACTGCAAGCCCCCTTAATGAAATGTGGAAATTCTTCCTCACCCCTCAAGGATGCAGGCACCCCTGGATCTTCTAGTAAAGATGCCAAATGAATGCCCAAAACCTAGTAAAGTTTTAGATATCTGCTAAAATAATTATCGTTCTGTTGGCATCAGAGAGCCAGTGATTTGCAGAACATTGTTTATAAGTTTCTCAGTTGCATCACATCACATCCTATTTATTTCAGATTGCATATACATATGTGTGTGTGTGTCTGTGTGTGTGTGTCTGTGTGTCTCTCTGTGTGTGTATTGGGTTGTTTTTTTGCTCAGGAATCATTTTCAGGTCACTGGGTTGGCTTTCTGGTGGAGAACAGGAGTCATCCTATCAATATCTGAGAAGAGTCCATGGAAGATAAACCTTTAACAGGGACACCTGAAGAAGCCAGCAAAAAGTAGAGAAAAGATCAAGAAATGTATCCAAGAAGTTGGGAATTTAGCTCCGTGGTAGTGTTGAAGGTAGGCAGATATTAGGAAGGATAGACCCCATCTCCTGTTTCCCTGGTGACATTAGAAAATGAATCACCCTCCATAGGGAAGACCCACTTCTTCCTGACCAGAGGACAAGTCTTCTTGTCCTGAGTACAGCCTGTCAATCACCCAAATGGTCAAGAGAACACCCCTCACATGTTAAAGAAGTAGAGGAAAGCTATCCCCTTAATGAGATAATGTACTACACCCCGTACTACACCCCAAGAAGACCTTCCTCCAGGGATGTTGCTTAGAGACCCTCACTGCAGAGCATGCCCTCTTTTCTGAGTTCTAACTCAAAAAGCAAAGCTTCCCTCCCTCCCTCCCTTCCTCCCTCCTTCTTTCTCTTCCTTGGATGCTGCTGGAGATCAGCCTTGCCCTGACACTTGGGACTTTTCTGTTCCCAGCCACAAACCCCTGATCTGGCAAGCCCCTCTCTCTTCGGGAGTCTTCGCCTAGATTTTCCTGAATAAAATCTAACAAGGAGTGAGGATTCGGTGGAGAACCTTTAGCCATTGTTAGTCTACAGCAGCTGGGCCCCACAGCCCTGCAAACCGGGGACACCTACTTCCAAAGGGGGACTTTTTTCAGCTTGCAGGAGTGAAATGGGAAGCCAGGTAGGGAGAAACAGAAAGCTGGGTGACAGGAGATGGTTTCCTTCTAGATTTTCCTTTTTCCTTGGGGCACTGGAGACCAAAGCTAGGACCTATCTACGCGGGCAAGCACTCTCTCACTGAACTCCATGCCCGGCCCCTATGGAGCTATGTCACTGTTCTCTGACCCTCATCTGCATCACCAAGGACATCACAGGATCAGTGTGAGAGTGAAAACACCGCATGCGGCCATAATAAAATCACTGACACTACTCTGCAGGTCTTTGCTTTCCCTAAGTGCAAAAAGGAACACAAAAGCCAAATCTGGATTCTAGCGACTGTCAGAGTATGTCACCCGCCCAGATCAAAGATGCACCCCAAGGCCAGTGGCCATCATGACTAATGATGTTTTCCTACCAACCCACAACAGGCAGTCCCAGGTCTGGTCACATCTTCCCATACTAAGCTATTACCTATTTTTTACCCCAAACCCAGAAGGTAGGAGCCAGTCACTAAAGCCCAGCAGAAAAGAGAAGGGAAGGCCTGGGATTTGGAGTCCTCCTCGGAATACGCTGTCTCCACATAAGTTATAGGAACTTTTGGACACCGATGGAATGGTGTCTGAGTCATTAGCAAGAAAGGCTAGGGCAGGTCATTTTAATATAAATGTCTGAGGGATAAAGCACGTGGGTAAATGTCAAGCACAATGCCTACGCTGACTGCAATACTGCCTGCTTACACAGCTGTTTCCTTCTTCAGACGCAGGATAAAACATCAGCGCTTCCGAATATAAATCATCTTCAATTAAGACATTTCTGCAGAAAAGCTCTTTTGGCAGGACAAATGAAGTAGCTGCCACTGTTCTCAACTTGGGTCTTTGAAGGTTGGCAGGGTGATTTATTTTTGTTGGTTAAACAAAATATAAAGGGAAAGGGCCTAAAAACTGATTAGCCAATTAAACTCAATGATTCTCAACAATGAACGAGCATGACTCCCTTTGCCAGAGTTCTAAAACCGCCTCCCAGCTCACTTCCCGATGAGCCTGGGATTTACAGAAAGATTAAATCAGGACTGGATTATGCAAAATCTTCCTTCTTTTTCACTGGAATGGGGAGAAGAGAAACCAGACGGAGGCTTGGGCCATTTGAGGGAGTAGAGTGGGCACTGCATGTGTACCTTGGGGACGAATGTCCTGGGCTGACTGAGGGACCTGCTGTCACTTACTTCATGTGACTTGTTCTTTAGTAAACTACAGAGTCACTAATAGAGGCCAATTTGCCGAGGTGACAACTGTCATACGCATCCAGCTAGTTCGTTTCTCTTTTCATTTTCCAAGCGGACAAACAGCCACACAGGCAACCCAACCAAATGACGGGTATCAGACACTGGTGCCCACTGAACAAAGTTTTTCTTTGATTGCGGCCGCAACAAGTCTACGACTGAACTAAATTCACTTATAGTAGCCACAAAGCAGGGGCGGCGGAATGCCTGATGCTTGCTGATGGGCCAAGCATGGACGTTACAGGCCGCCAGGAGTTTTTAAACTTGATTGTACATAATTGTTAATCACTGACCCATTCTCCAACCTCCTGTGCTGGAGCATGTTGCTAGGCAACCCATCTTGCTCTAGATACTTTCTGAAAGCTAGGGAGGCAACAACCAAGTGTTAACTAAGTAAACACTAACCATGACAGACAGACCCAAATAAACCAGGGATGCCCAGCATTCTTAAGGCACGTGTGTGGCGTGTTCTGTCCTAATATGGACCCTTATTTCCCACACCTTACAACTGAGCCAATAAGTTGTCTTAGGCTGAATTGGTGGAACTGCCCTCTAGAGAGTCCGATCTGGCAATTCATATGGTTCAAGCCAGCAACGTGAAAGTGGGAGGTGACCAATCAAAGAGGAGTTCTTTTCCTCCAAGAGTCTAGTCTAGATTGTGCTTTGCATCAATAACACCTCGTTTACCTAGCCCACAGTCCTGAAATTCCTTTTACAAGAATCAGCTAGGAGAGGCAAGCTGCATGTGACATAGCACAGAAATAAGAAGGCACATTCTTTTTTCCATTTGTGACTGTAATCCATGCTGATTTGATGAGTGCTTGTGCAATATCCACACATCTCCTGCCTTTTCAAATATGCAGAGCCACACAGAGCAGAAGTGAAGTTATTGTTTCTAATTTAAAACCAGGGACACCAGGGGACATCATGAAGATGAGGCCAGAACAGCCAAATGCATTGAAGGAAGTTCATTTAGTGGAAAAGAGTTGGAAATGCAAGATGGCTGGTAACACAGACCATGATGCATTCCTGGGAAGCAGGTGAAATCTAACTCTTCATGTCCAAGCACAAGCCATCCAGGAGCTCAACAGTGCAGAAGTGCTACAGAAACAACACAGCCCTGTATTCATCCACGCAGCATCCTCAGAAGGCCTCAACAATCTGATTTGCGTCCTAAGTAAAGACCAGATTAGATACTATATACAAACAGATAATCTCATTTAAAAATAATTGGTAAATAATATACCCAGTAAAAGGTGGTGAAAGCTTAACCCGAAAGTCACTGGCTCTGGCTTGTGAATCCCAGGACGAGAACTGGGTTACCCCCCACAGTGAGTAATTGATCAAGGAGATCCATGAGGTCTCCAAAGCAATGTAGGCCATTGCCAAGCACTTGGATACCCAGCAGAGCTAAAAGGTAAAAGCCTACTGGTAAAGACACCATAGGCTGCTATCTCAGGACACTGAGAGGAAAGCCAATCCTCTCCTGGCAAAGCCTCATGGTGCTGGAAAGTGCTACGTGAGCCACTGTGTGACAACGGTCATCAACAGCACCAATAAGCAGACCTTACAAGCCACACAATCTACCACCCAAACAAGAAACACATCTTGTACAATAATGGCACACAGCCTCTGTGGGCAACCAACTGCCCTCAGACTGGACATAAGGCCCACTCAGTGAGAGAAACCTGGTACTGGGAACCAAGTCAGCATCCCACTGGTAGGAAGCTCACAAGCGCAAGAGAGAAGCCCCACATTGTTCTCTGGACAAGTTTAGTGGGTATCCTCATCAAAATGTCTCTCAAAATTATATGCATATCTCCCATAATCAGACCTGCTCTCACCCTTGGTTGGAGAATCTGCTTTATTTTACAGGTGGCAGAGAATACTAGGGAAATCCAAGACCCATCAATTCAACAAAAGACAACTTACTGCCCACCATGAAGATGCCACCTCTACCACGTTCACAGGGGTCCACAAGAATCTGCAAAGAAAACAGTGATGAGTACTGCTCCCAATGCTAGCCTGACAACCACCTCTAAGGAATAGCAACAAACACAGTGGTGAACTGAAACACGTCCCAAAAGAAATACAGAGTCTACAAAGAGCTCAACAATAAATACAGAGCTGGAGAGATGGCTCAGCGGTTAAGGCACTTGCCTCCAGTGCCTAAGGCCCCCGGTTCAATTCCCCAGGACCCACATAAGCCAGACCCACAAGGTGGTGGCCCTGGTGCGTTCTCTCTCTCTCGCTCGCTCTCTCTCTCTCTCTCTCTCTCTCTCTCTCTCTGTATCTCTCTTCTTGAAAATGAATAAATAAAATGTTTTTTAAAAGACATGTGTCACCATTCCCAGCTCAATAAAAATATTCTTTAAAAAAAACAATAAATACAGACTGCTAATGCTCCTGCTAAGGCTCAAAGACTGTTTCAGAAGAGGGATCCCAAAGAATGTAAAACCACAGGGTGAATAAAAATATCCTGAGGCACAGCCTCACCCCCTACTGCCACCCAAAGACTGACAGAGGTCCTAATTACCCCACAGTGAACACCAGGGCCCCTACTGAGGAAGGCCCTTAGAAAAAAATGGAGACCAGGGGTGAAGAGATACAAAACTATAACCTATGTTAAAAATATACATATGTATAAAGAAATATATATTTATAAATTGAAATAATTAGGAAAAATTAGGTGATAGGAGAGCGCACATTGAAGTATAGATTTTGCTTCTATTTGCATAGCTATGGCTATCCACACAATTTTAATTTCCTTCTTTATGCCTATGTGTGCACATGTTCATATGTACACAGATGTACATATGGGTACAAGTGAATACGTCCTTGGAAGACAGAGAAAGACCTCAGGTGTTGCTCCTCAGGTTCGTCATCCACCTTTATTGGAAGATGTCTCATCAGCCCGGAGCTCAGTAGTTATACCAGACCAGCTGGTCAGCGAGTCCTGGGCTCCTCCTGTCTCTGTTGCCCCAGTGCTAGGATTACAATCCTGCACGACCACATTCAGCATCCTTATGTGGATTTGGGAGGTTGAACTCTACTGCCTGAGCTCTCATCTCTTCAGCCCCATGCAATTATAGTTTTCTAGGAATCAGGAGTATCTAGGGTTATGAAGTAACAATTGATAAAGTAGGCGTAGTAAACTTGACATTGGGCAAGTGACACATTATATGAAGAAAGCAATTATCCATGCCTCGATGTGTCTTGTGAAAAGATAGTCAGGCTTTCCATTGTGTCTTGATCTGCTTTATTAAACACTTGTAATTCTAACAGAGGGAGGAGATGTGCTGGTTCTGCAAACATAAGAAGCAGAACTTATCCCCAGCACCCATGTGAAAAAGCCAGGCATGGAGCCTGGCATGGTGGCCTGCGCCTTTAATCCCAGCACTTGGGAGGCAGAGGTAGGAAGATTGCAATGGGTTTGAGATCCGCCTGGGCTGGAGTGAGACCCTGCTTCTACCAAACAAAACAGCAAAGCTGGGCAAGGCTGAGAGAGGAGGCGGAGGATCACTAGGGCTCTCTTGTCAGGCAATCTAACCAAAGCAGAGCTCCAGGCCCAGTGAGAAACTCCGTCTCAGGAAAACAAGGCATCGAGTGCGAGAGGAGGTCACCTACAACTTCCCCGACCTCCACCACATGTGCACAGGGCAAGACATCCTCACACACGTGCATATGCCGCACACGCACACACACCACGCATACTGCACACGCACACACATACACCACATGTACTGCACATACACTGCACATACATACTGCCCATGCACACACACGCTGCACATACACACAAAGACCATGCATACTGCACACACACTACACATGCATACACATACTGTACATGCACACACCACACATACTGCACACACACACACACCACACATACTGCACACACGCACACGCGCACACACACACACACACACACACTCAAAGACTAAGTAAGATAAAAACAGAACCATAAAAGTAAGTAAAAACTATTAGAGAACCATAATAAGTTAAAAAAGAGTTCGTTTTTCTTTATTTCATGCCTCTCTTATTTTCACTCCCCAGAAGTTACCCCAATTTGTGTACTAATTTTCTGCATTTCCTCCCAGAAATTGGCTCTGTGCACTCAACATTACAACCCAGACGCTACCTGAGAGTGAACTGTTTGAGATCAATATTCAACATCTAATTTGTCCACGTTCCAAAAAAAAAAAAAGCCAAATAAAGTCACTCTGCCTTTCTCGGTGACTACAAAATTATAAAGACTACCAAAAGCATGACCAATTATTCATCTCCCCCAAAAGCTCCAAAGCACACAGCCAGAAGCCCAAAAAAGAGCAAAGAAACTCTTCAATCCTAAGGTATATCCAAGGAAATGTGGCCCAATGCAAACACTGTGTACAAAAAGCTGGTGTTGGGTACGTGATCAGAGACAAGATGGAATCCCACAGGAGAACTCATTCTCTCTTGTTCTCTCTCTCTCTCACACACACACACACACAAATAGGAAATTGAAATCCAAAAATACTAAATACTAAAAAAAAATCAAGAGCCAACTGCTACATTAGATGCTGAAGTGCCCTGCTACCAGTTGAGAGAAGAGCGTGACTTCTACTTGAACTCTGTAAATACTATTAAGGCAGCTGTGAGCCTGCTAGGAAGCTGTACCTACTGAGAAAGAACAAAGCCAAGGGCATGAGTGTTGGGCTGTGACAGTGTCAGGCATCTGCAGAGACAACCCCTTCCCTTGAGTGGGAGGTGTCTAGCTAGAGCGACAACCTAGGGGCTAAAACTGATTGGTCAGATATGAACCAATCAGCTGTCTCTCTGACTCACCTGGGAAAACTTGAATTAACTTCCCTTGAAGAAAGCCCTCCTCTTCCCCACATGGCAGGCCAGCAGAAGGATCTCTGGCTCTCCTTGCCTTAGAAAGGTAAGGCCTACCCCACCCCAGCCAATGGCTGGGGTCGGGGAAGGCTCCAGATTTTTTCCCTCATGAACCATTCCTCTTTATGATGGGAGCTCTCTGTTATCTTTTCTTCTGCTGCTTGTTTAGCTGAACAGCATAAGTTCTGTTAAACTCTCCACATTTTCTCCCCATACTTGTGGCTGAAGAACTCTGCAACTCCCCATGTTCCCTTAAATAATAAAGTCTCCCACTATACCTTACTATCTTGTTGTCTATGATTTTAATTATTTAACTTTATAGACAAAAACTCAGGTACTCCTTAAATTTTGGGGTACATTGGAATTTTTGCTGGGCATTATCTAAATTCTAACCCACAGCTCACCCGGTTACAGGGTCATGGAGAGCACAGAGCTGTGCTTCATGTGAGTGGATTCCACGTAGCTCCAACATGGGAACTGCCCTTGATGAAAGGCGAGGCCTCTGACTTAAATCTTAGAGAATGTATAATCTAAGACCAGCAAATATACCTGCTGTGGTGTGGGGTGTGGCTCAGTGGCAGAGCCATGGGGTTCCATTCCCTAGAAGAGGGGAGGGGAAGAGAAGGAAGGAAAGAAGACAGATATATTTCCTCTGTAGAGAACTCTTTTACTGTCTATAAAAAAATTCTAAAGTCTGAAACATAATGTAATCTTTTGATTCCATTTGGTTACAACTATGGAGAATGGATGGAGGCATGGATAGATGGATGGATAGATGGATGGATGATGAGTAGATGGGCAGACAGATGGGTGGATGCTGGATGGTGAGAGGCAGAGAGGCAGTGACCTACTGGTGTGGGGTGACACAGACTTGTGATCAACTGTTACAGTTTTAGGAATCATGTAGGCCAGCTAATATCATGCTGATAGCTTGAGATCAGCCATCATGGTAAATTTCATATGTAAATCACAAATACTACAAATCAGGCTTTCTTTTTCTTACCCTAACTAGGAATGGCAGTTCATTATCAGAACACTAATGAAAGGGAAGGAGGAAGGAAAAGAAGGGAAGAAAGGAGCCATTAGGACAGTACCTACAAGTATGAAGTCTTCCAAGGAGGCCATGTCTCCAGTTCTCTGCCTCAAACACCATTCTCCACTGGGCCATCCATGACACCACCCTCCTTTTGTGAATGTTCCCTAGGTGCTGTCATAGCAGGGCCTCAACACCTCCTGTGCCTTCTTAGGTAGTTGTTACAAGTCTATGTGGCCCATGGAGAGTCAGCCAACCCTCTGACTTCCAGGTGGTTCCGAACAGCACCTATTCATTTTAGCTCTTGGTGCTTAAACAAGAGCAGAGAGGCCACTCAATCAACATATTGAACTGGGTTTTAGACTCCAAGGCCAAAACATTGCTCCTAAAAGGCTCTGTCCTAGTCATCCCTGTAGTCGAGAGTTTTCTAGTTCCTGCTTGTCAAGTCCACTTACCCTAGACTGCAGTGTTCCATTAAGTCAGTTAACCTACATTTGTCACAAAACAGTGCAGTGTGTCACTGACCCACTTGTTTCATTCCTTTGCTAGTCAATGACATTCACATGTCACTATGAATTGCATTTCTAATGAAGGAATTAAATATATTTGCCCTGGATTTATCCAAGCAAGCTCTGAAAGCATTAGGATTCACCCCCGGGCTCCATTGTCTAATCCACTCAAGTGGCTCAGGGCAAAGTGCTCTTATCTTCCTCCTCCTGAGCTCCCCAGGTCACGTTGTGAGAGCTCCAGATCTCAGAGGTGACAGGAAGCGCAGCCACTGCAGAGGAAGTCACATATGGCTATCACTGTCAGAAGGAAGGAAGTTGTCCTTAGTCTCCTCCAGTGTCCATCATAAAATAACACAGATTAGGTGACTTAAACCAAAGAAACTTATTTGCAAACAGCCCTGGAAGCTGGAAGCCCAGACAGGATTGGTTTGCTGAGATAGCTTTCCTCTTGTCTGGTAGAGAGTGGCCTTCCCTATCCTTCCTCACATGGCCATTCTAAGAACGTGCTCAGAGCAAGAGTGTTCTGGTGTGACTTCCTCTTATTTATAAGGACACCAGCCCTACCGGATTGAGTCCTATCTTTATGACCTCAGCAAACCTTAACTATCACCCTAAAGGCCCTATCTCCAAATCCAGTCCCTCTGAAGCATCAACAAATAATGGATGGGTGGAGGGAGGAAGGGAGGACACAGTTTATTTTATTACAAAAGGAATACATTGAGCACTCACTGGGTGCTAATACCTAACTCCTGAGGAGGACAGGAATCTTTCTTCACACTCCTGAAAGGGAATGCCTGCGAGGACAAAACACTAGAATTCTGTCACAAGATTAATTATGTCCCCCAATCTCATGTTTAAAACCTAATCCCCAGTTTACCTCACAATGTGTCCTTAGTTGGAAACAGGATTGTTACAGTTAAAAGTTAAGATGAGGGTCTGGAGAGATGGCTAAGTGGTTAAGGCACTTACCTGCAAAGCCTAAAGACCTGGGGTTGGTTCCCCAGTACCCACATAAAGCCAGATGCACATCTACTCTTCCTCTTCCTCATCCTCTTCCTCCTCCTCCTCCTCCTCCTCCTCCTTTCTCTCTCTCTCTCTCTCTCTCTCTCTCTCTCTCTCTCTCTCTCTCTCTCTCTCTCCTTGCAAGTAAATATTTTTTAAGAGTTGAGTCACATGCATAGGGTGGGTCTCTAGGTATCCTTATATAAAAGGGAAATTTGGACACAGGCTCACGGGAGGATCCCATGCAAAGACAAGGCAGAGATTCAGATGATGTGTCTTTAAGTCAAGGAACCCCCAGGGTTACCAGTAAAATACTTGAGGTTTATAGAAAAGCACAGAACAGATTTTCATGAGCAGCTCTCAGGAAGAACCAACCCTAACCTGCCAATACCATGTCCTGGGACTCCACAAATGTTCCTTTCAATTCCTGGGTTTTTCATTCCATGCAGGTGGTATCACTTTGCCATGGAAACCCTGGCGAACAAAAACAATTTCCCTTGAAACATCTCCTAACTCATGCCTCCCAAAACAGGAATTTCCTAATTGGCAAAGTGGGGAGATGCTATGAGATACACACTGCCCACCCCAACATCTTGTAGGCACTGTCTCCTGGGATATACCCACCTCAGGCCTTACCTCTTCTCTGCCCTTTTCCTCGGACTGACGGGCCTTCAGGTGAGGTGGTTGGGAGACAAGCCCATCTGGCCCTCACTTCTAAGCCTGCTCCTCAACCAGCTTTATGTGGAATAATACTGATATTACTGACTTCCATCTGTCTGAATTGTGTTAAACTCATCAGTTGGCTCTGGAAGGAGATGGAGGCGATTAATTATCACCATTCAAGCCCCTACAGTGGCTGTGATTCACACAGTCCCACCCTTGCATCTTGGACACAACAGCCTACTGACCTCCACATACAGAGAACATTTGTCTCTAGATGCTATGGCTTAAATGAGTCCCCAGTATTTCAAAGTTCGGAAACTCAATCCTCAAATTGATGTGGACGTATTTAGAAATTGATCTGTGAGGTAATTAGGATTTCAGAGTAAGTTCCTGCTAAGGGAACCCACTAGGTGCAAGAGCTTCATGTCCTTGAACTTCCAGAATCCAGAACCACGAACTAAACAGCCTTCCAACTTTATAAAGTCCCAAGGGCCAGTCATTTTGTTATAATAACATAAAATACACAAGGACACTTGGTAGTCGTCATAGTGCAATGACTGGAGAGGCAGGTCTTCCAAGCAGTAAAGCCTTCATTCTTTCAATAAAGATACCATGTTGTCTTAGGAGAGCTTGTCGGTTACTGGATGAGGCGGGAGGGAGAGAAGAAGGACAGGTCTTTGTCATCTTAGGGAAATTGTCACCTTAGGTAAAGGTCTTCAGTGGGATAGAAGAGAAAGTCCAGTTACTAGTGGAGAACCAGCTAGACTGAGTAGGTCTGAATTTTCCAAGCCAACTAATGCTCAATCCCTTGTGACAGACAGTATCCAAGAGGACAAGGTGACCGTGCTGGGGAGAAACTGAGTACTTTAGGCCAATTCAAGCACAGTTCTACCTGACCGAAAGCCACTTGGACACAGACATTATTTGTTGGCCTATGGACTCCAACAAGCTACCACTAAAAAAAATAATAAATAAGAGTTGGTGAAAACAGACTACCCACCACCATAGACCCATTTTCCTCTCCCGCTTCCCTTACTGTCTAGCACCTGCTAATCGTCTAGACTTGCTGGCCACAGTCAGTGTCCTGAGATACAGAGCTAAAGGAGGGGGAATTCTTTGAAATTTCTTAAGAAACTATCCTAACGTCAAGCTCCGGAACAGTGGAACAGTTACTGACTCGTGGACAGAGGGGAATCTAGGAACACGCTTCCAAGGTGCCACAAGCAGGCTGGGGAGACTGGTATAGACCTAATTCCAAACCAACTCAGGAACTCTTTACCACTGACATAACACAGTGCCATTTGGCTGCAAAATAATAAGAATGCTAGTAATAATAACAACAACAATAGATCACAAGAAGCTGGTTTGGTGACGCATGCCTTTAATCCCAGCACTCAGGAAGCAGAGGTAGAAGGATCACTGTGAGTTCAAGGCCAGCTTGAGACTACATTGTGAATTCCAGGTCAGCCTGGACTAGAGTGAGACCCTACCTCGAAAACCAAAAAAAAAAAAAAAAAGAAGAACAAAAAAACGATAAGAAAATGCATGGATAAAATGAGTTGAGGTAAAAACTCACACCTGGAATAATGGAATAAGTTAGATGAAAACAAATTTATTTCAAGTAGATTTTTGACCACCTGGAGAACAACTGAGAAAAAAAAGTAATAATAATCCTGTGTGCTCTTAAAACAAAGTCAAAGAAATGAGAGTTGAAACAGCGAAGTTAAAGCGGCATTGAGAGACAGAGAAGACAGCAGTGATCTAAGGATGTGGGTGGGCTCGAGACAACGAAGCTGAAATTAGAGATATGCCCCCAAAACAAAAAGCACCTACTGGGTGATATAATTTTGATCTCTCAATGCATGCAAGTAGAGACACCCCATAGAGACCCAAGAATCAAAGATGCCATCAAGGAATTTCACGATTAAGAAAAGATGTGAAGGGGCTAGAGAGATGGCTTAGTGGTTAAGGCCCTCACCTGAAAAGCTTAATGATACAGGTTGGATTCCCCAGTACCCACATAAAGCCAGATGCAGAAAGCAGCACATGAATCTGGAGTTCACTGTTCACCAGCAGCAGCTGGAGGGCCTGGTGTGCCCACTCAGATTCACATTCTCTCTCTCTCTCTCTCTCTCTCTCTCTCTCTCTCTCTCTCTCTCTCTCTCTCTCTCTCTGCATTCAAATAAATAAATAAATAAACAAATGGAAGAGATGTGAAGGTCATCATGTCCTTAGCTCAACAACTAAAATCTAACCAGGGGCTGGAGTCATGGCTCACTGGGTAAAGTGCTTATAGTGTGAGGGTCTGAGTTTGGATCCCCAGCACCCATGTGAAAATGCCAGGCATTGTGGTACCACACACCTACTGTGCTGGGAGGGGTGGAGGGCAGTGACAGGAGATCCCAGAGGAATTGGCTAGCTAGACTAGCAGATCAATGAGCTCAGTCTCAATACATAAGGTGAAGAGAAACTGAGGAAGAAACCTAACACGGACCTCTGGCCTCCCCCACCTGCACATGCACATATGAAAACACACCTGCACATGCACATATGAACACACCCGAACACACACATATGAACATACCCACACTACACATATGAACACACCCACACATACACATCACACATATATACAAAAGAAAGAAAAGAAACCTGGTGTGGTGGCTCACACCTTTAATCCCAGGCAGAGATAGGAGGATGGTTGTGAGTTCAAGGCCACCCTAAGACTACATTGTGAATTCCAGTTCAGCCTGAGCTAGAGTGAGAACCTACCTAAAAAAAGAAAAAGAAAGAAGGAAGGAGAGGAAGGAAGGAAGGAAGGAAAGAAGGAAGGGAGGGAGGGAAGGAGGGAGGGAGGGGGAAAGAGAAAGAAAGAAAGAAAGGAAGGAAGGAAGGAAGGAAGGAAGGAAGGAAGGAAGGAAGGAAGGGAAAAGAAAAAGAAAAAGAAAAGAAAGAGAAGGGAGGGAGGAAAGGAGGGAGGCAGGGAACAAGGGAAGGAGGGAGGGAGCAAGGGAAGGAGGGACGGAGGGATCTTTAAAAACAATCTATCCCAATGGGTACCTCCACAAAGAGCTTTTCCTTCATGAGAGACCTGCTCCTAATCACACATTGTGACCTGGCTTTACTCGCAATACCACTGATACCAAATAGGGGGATTTTCCTTGTGCCAACTAACTGTTCAACTCTGAACACCTAATGGATGTCTCATGCTTCAATCCGGTCCTGACACCAGCTCAAAGGTGCTTAATAATGGGTGGGGGCAGAAGGAAGGATGCAGACCTCATAGGTCAAGGGCTCAGTCCTACAACACTATCGTCACCTCAGACACAAGCTATGAGTGTTTATGCAACTATAAATTCAGGGTTTTCATGTCCCTTCCTTAGGTTTAATAACGTCCTATGCACAGAAATCAAGAAAACCATTTCTACCTATGGTTCTGAGTTTATTAAAAGGGATCTCACTCAGGAATAGCCAGATGTTTGAGATGCATGAAGCAAGGTGTGGGGAGGGGTACTGAGCTTCCGAGCCTTCTGGGGCACACCACCCCAGCGCACCAGCCCATAACTCCCATTGTTCAATGACCTTTTGGCGGTTCCATTATGAACAAATCACTGGCTACTGTGATGACCTCAATTTCCTGCCTCTCTCTCTCTCTCTCTCTCCTTCCTGGAGGGGAAGATAGAGCTAAGTTTCAACCTCTGAACACAGGGTTAGTTTGGTCTTTCTGGAAACCAGAAAGCCATGCAGGCTAATCATCTCATTAGCATACAGAAGAAAGACACTCTAGAAACCCTATGCCAGAAACCAGGACAAAGAGCAAATGTGCATTTACCACATACGTTTTGAAAAATTGTGCTTGCACACTGAACCCAACCATCTGACCTTCTCATCGCCTGGACAAACCAGCCTGGCATGAGGAAATTAAGACAGGGCCTCTGTTTTAGTTCCCAGGAGCTGCTGTGGCTGTTTGTTTTGCTTGTGTGTGATGACGGCCGCTGGTGGGAGGGGAGCCGAGTGGGAGCCATAAGTACAGCAGAAGGGTGGTGCAATACACAAGCTGACATCCAGGGACACGCCCACCTGCCACCCATGTGCATCTGGCGAAGGCAACTGCAGTCTTGCCAGTCCTCAGCTAAAGCAGAAGCATCCACAGTCAAGGCCACCCTCCACTGAAAACATCGTGGGAGAGCTTGGCAGGGGACCCAGAGTAACACAAGGACTTGAACTCCCCATTAAATAGAATGATGAGGAGGTTTGCTTACTACACAGCGCCTACGCTGGACACTGTGTGATCTAGAGTCATGGTCAAGCAGAAACACTAAGTGACCTGATTCAGGCCACACAGCTGGCAAATACCAGGTCACAGCCCAGGTACACCTGACTATGAAGGTCAGGGTCTCAGATCACACGGCGCCATGTGGCCTGTCTTCCATCCATCCTCAGGCTGGTGTTTAGAAAACACCTCTTTCATAAGCATGAACTCAAGTAGGCCACAACCAACAAGTAAGTGGTACAGCAGCTCCCCCGCCCCACACTCAACAGACACACACACACACACACACACACACACACACACACACACCGAGATCAAACACCCACCCTGCTCCTTTATTTTAGGGAGCCAAAGGTCCTGACAGGCCACACACACGAATGCACCCCACACTTCCTCCCACGAGATCGAGTGTCTAAGAGGCAGACTGTGCCAAGGAGGCAAAGCAAGTTTATTTTTGTCTCAGTGTTAAGACAGCCAGCACCAGGTTGAGGCTGAGACATGCTCCTTCTAATTAAACTTGATTTTCAAACACACGTCACTGTTTCAATATGGTGAGACTCGTCTTCTGCTCTGTGGCTTTCTAAGAGTAGAAGCAGCTGCTTTCACTAACAGGCTCTCCCATTCATGCAGGGACAGACAACCAGAGAACTCATAGAGTTAAGCTGTGTTTTTACCCAGGGCAGAAGGAACACAAGCCCTGCATACTCTCGAGAGGATTGCAAAACAAGGAGAGACTGTTGTAGATCCAATGGACATGGCACCAGGCACTCTGGACTCTAGTAACCAGCCCAGCAGCAGGCTGAATGACCTACGTGTAGAACCAGCAATCATGACCTTGCCTCACCTGGTAGAAAAGCACTGCTCGGCACGGGAACTCCTGAACCCACCTAAGGCAGCCTTTAAAAAGGGTGAGAAGAGGGTATTGCAGACCTGACCATGGCTTAATTTTAAAAAAACTTATCAGAAAAGCCATTGCTGTGGACTGAATGCTGGTGTGTTCCCCTCCTCCAGAGCAAGGTGAACCTTTAGAACAAAAGTGGAGGTTTTATGATGGAATTAAAGCACGTAAGGCAGGGAACCACAGAAAATGCCCTTTCTCTCCCACCATGTGAACACAAAAGTTGACAGGTCCTAACGGGACGCAGACCTGCTGGCACCCTGCTCTTGCACTTGCCAGATCGAGAATTGTGTTATTTATAAAGCTGCCCGGTCTACGGTTTATTCTGTGCCATCAGCCTCGTATGGCTTGAGTGTGAAATGCCCCCCAAATGGCTCATGTGTGGGTGGTGGTGGGGGTACTTCTCAGAAGTGATCAGATCACGGGGAGGTTGATTTCATCCCTAGACCATTAATCAGTTTGGAACTGAAAGGACTATTAGGAGGTGTGAAGTCATGGGTCTTGACTTTGAAGGGCACATATTGTCCACACCCATGCTAAGTGCATGCCTCTCTGCCTCCTGGCTTCCAGGTGAGCAGCTTATTCCTCTGCCATGCTTTCCTGCCCCAAAGCCAGCTGACTACAGACAGAACTGTCTGCAATTATGAGCTAAAATAAATCTGTCCTATTCACAGCAACAAAAAGCTATTTAACAGATGAACGAACTAAGACAGCCAAATGCCTGTCACTCTTTATGTCTTCCCCACTGGACTCCACAGAGGGGCTGCAGGGTACAGATGGTGCTCTGTAGCCACAGGTGTGACTTCAACACACCAATGCATCAGTACCTGCTGGTCAAATTAACCTGAGAGCCAGCACTGTGGGTAGACACCAAACCCCGCTCTCTTCCTGGAAAGGGGCCTTACCAAAAATAACAGCTTCTCTTAAGCAATATAGCAATCAGAAAGAGGAACAAAAACAAAAAAAAAAATTGAGGAAGTCTGAAAGAGCAGAAATGCTGTTTTCAAATCTTTCACCCATCATTTTCTAGTTGAACCTGTGCAAGGCTCAGCGATTACATCATACCTCAAGGTCCACAGTGTGGTGTGTCCTGAGATCTCCATTTCCTGCTCAGATAGGAAAGGGAGCCTTCAAAGTGTCCAGGACCCTCGCCCCAGCCATGGCCACCTTCTCCTTCTAAGGCTCCTCTGATATGACTCTGAGCTATGGTCTGAGTGTTCATGTCTCACAAAAATTTAGATGTTGAGACTCTCACCCACAAAGTGGTAAGAGTGTGTGATCTTTGGGAGAGTGCATTACTCAGCTTTAGATTATTATAACAAACAACTTGAATCAAGCTACTTTATAAAGAAAAGAGGTATATTTGGCTCATGGTTCTAAAAATGCAGTCAAGGGGCCTCATCTGATGAGGGCCTTTGTACTGGCAAAGTCCTGAGAAGGCACAGAGCATCACACGACAAGAGTCAGAGAACACACACATGTCTGTGAGTGTGTATGTGTGTGTGTGTGTGTTCGTGCATGCACGTGTGTCTGTTTATAGTCACCATGACTCAAGCATGAGGTTCCACCCTATGACTGAAGGGCTTACACTACACACACAGAGCATTGAGAACACTCCATCCCTGCAAAGCACTGCAGAGTGATGAAGCCTTGAGGGCTCTGAGGGCTTGGCACCTTCATAGAGCAGACCCCCTAGAGCCAGCCCCTTCTACCTTGTGAGCATGTGTGGAACAGCACCGTCACCAGGTACTAAATCTGCTTGATCTTCGACTTCCCCACCTCCAGAACCCAGAGGAATGCATTTCTGTTCCTTGTAGCTCCCTAGTTTCCGGTTTCTTGTTACAGTCAAATGTGCAAAGCCAGCTAGACAGCAAACCAGAACCAGACTCACATCCTCTCCATATCTGTGACTGAGGACAGAGGCTCATGTAATACTACTTCTCTAAGACAGAGCAGAGATCGTAGAAGTGAAGCAGGTGCATCAAGAAGATCCAAGATCCAAGAAGATCACCTTGGAGTCAGCACCCAGTGTAGGGCACATCCACAGAGGGACAGAAGGAGCAAGCTGCGTTCACAGAAGCCAGGCTACTCCTGGGTACATTTCATGCCCATTCCAACTGGTCCCAAGAAAAGAGCCCCGGGGGCCATCCTCGTCCTCACATCTTTTGTCTTTGACAATGACACATGCAGCCTAGTCACCACATGAACTCACTATGTAGCTGGGGATGGTTTTGAACTCTGGACTCTCCTGCCTCCACCTTCTAAGTGCTGGAATAACAGGCATGTACCACCATGCCAACTTCAGTCTCACATCTCTTACAACAGACAACATTCGGATTCCAAGAGTTTGTGCCCCTGGATAAACACTTTATAACTCACTGTGCACTGCCATGATGTCCCCCAAAGCTATCTCCAATTGTTATATCCATGGCATTTGGAGGTAGGGTCTTTGGACAGTTACTAAGATTAGATGTGGTCTTGAAGGAAAAAAAAAACAAGAGAGGGGGAGGCCTGGGCTGAAGAGATGGCTCAGCAATTAAAGTACTTGCCTGCAAAGCCTAAGGAATCAGGTTCGATTCCCCCATGCCCACGTAAAGCCCTGAGGTGGCCCTAAGGACACTCTGTTTAGCAGCCAGATTCTTCACAGTGGCCACAGGAGACTAGGACCAGAGTCAGAAAAGGTCCTGCAGTTGCTCTGGCTGCCTGGTGTGTTTTGTGCTGCTCAACCAGACAATTTACACAAAGGAATTCACTGAGCCATCTGGGGGTGCTGCATCAAAACACAGGGTGCAGATGGCATCCTATGGTAAGTGCTCAGGAAGGCAGGAGACGGAAGAACGACTCACTTGCAACCCACTCTGTGGTCACTCACTCCACTTGTGATGATGGAGCCTTCATGATCTCATCTTCTCTAACATCACCCATGCAACTCAACATGATGCTTGGAGGGAATATTCAAACTTGCCGGCCTATACACCCTGTGTGAGTCTCACCTGTAGTGTGCCTAGCATGTCCAAAAGAAAAGAGGAGCATGAGGGAAGGACAGGGATATATGCATGAGAAAAAGAGAGAGAGAGAGAGACAACAAAAAGGTAATAATCCCAGGGCACAGGAGGTGGAGGCAGGAGGATTAGGAGCTGAAGGTCATCAACAGTTACATAGCAAGTTCAAGGCCAGCCTGGGCTATCGAAGGAAAAAAGGAAGAGAGGAAGGAGAAAGGGAGGGAAGGACAGATGGAGGAAGGGAAGAAGTAGCAAAGCAAGCATGCAGTCATGACTTCACCAGCACCAAGCATGCTGAAGAAAGAGACACAGACCCCCAGCTGCTTGTCATAGAGCCTTGACTACTCTGATGACAGCAGATGTGGAAAGCCATCCCCAAGAGGATTTGCTCATAGCCTACCTACAAGGCTCTTGAGCAAAGACACTGTCCTTCGCGTGAGGTGACTTGTCAACTCCTGGCCCATCTCCCTGGAGGGAGACCCCAGACAGGAGTTCGAGTGCCACCTGGCTGCAGGCTCCCAGTACAAGGCAACTTCAGAAAAATAAGATTTCCAACCCAGGTTCCAAGGGGCAACTCCCACTAACCAGAGATCTACAGAGAGGCTACACCCATTAGAATCTGGCCAAATTAACAATGTTTGTCTCATTTAACTATACTGATTTCACTCGCCATTGGAGATTCTGTTTGTATGTTTCAGAAGGCAGCAAGAACTGTGGACAACCCAGTTCCACCAATAAGACTGGGATGATGGCTGACACCCAGGCAGGAAATGAACCACTTATCATCTAGGGCCCAAATGAAACCCTTTAGGAAGTGGCAAGATGAGCAAGAGAACCTCCACAGCAAGTCAGATAACCTAGGAAAGAGTAATGGAGTCAGACACTGAGGATACCCAACACAGTCCAAAGCAGAAATCCAGAGACTCAAGATCTCAATAGCAAAGCAGACTTAAAACTCACCCACCATGACTCAGGGAACTGAGTAGAAGGAAGGGGCAGAAAGACTGTAAGAGCCATGGTGGGGGAGAATATCCAGAGACACTGCCCCCCTCAGCAACAACACACAAAGGAAAAAAAACTGGCTACCTATTGTATAATTCATAACCCTCTACCCCATGGACTGATACAGTATGCCCACCGAGGAGACCCCCAGTGGGTTGGGGACAGGGAGGAGGGAAACAGGGGTACTATCACAAGATTTGCTCATACAATGTATCTAATTATTGACAATAAATATATTTTTAAAAATCAGATCATTAAAAATTAATCTCAACAGTTTTATTAACTAGCAGTAGTGAAAAAAAAAAAAAAAGAAAAGGATGTTTTCATACCAGGCCTAAAGTGAAAGTTTGTTTTAGGAGAAAAAGAGAATAGAATTCTAGAATTCCCTGGAAAGCATGCCTTTCCAAATTTTTCCCAAAGAATTTATATTTGTGGTATTTTCCATTCTCAGCTTCAGGTCTTTCCCACCACAAAAACCTACACTTTGCAAAGGCACTTGTCGTCTGTGAGTCTTTTCTGTTCTTGAATTCACTGAGAGAAGACACACTGTCTTCCCCTTCCTTACGATCTTGACTTGTGGTCACAGTGAGGCCCATTCCACTCCACTTGATATAAAACCATTAAGTGGTTTCAGAGCAGAAAGAAAGTTTTGCAGATGACCCAAATTTCAAAAAAAAAAAAAATTCAAAGATGAAAATGTAGGTTCATGGAACTGGGAAGATGGCTCAGCAGTTGAAAAGCTTGCTGGCCTAGGTTCAATTCCCAGCACCCACATAAAGTCAGATGCACAAAGTGGGTCATGTGTCTGGAGTTTTGTTTTCAGTGGCAAGATGTCTCTGTCTCTCTCTTGTAAATAAATAAAAAATTTGAAAAAAATAAGACAAAAATGCATATTCAACATACCTAAAAATCATGACTAGAGAACGCAAGGAATAAAATGATGTTTTAAACTATATCTAGTCTTTTTGTTGTTGTTGTTGTCGTTTTTCGAGGTAGAGTCTCGCTCTAGCCCAGGCTGACCTGGAATTCACTCTGTAGTCTCAGGCTGGCCTCGAATTTACAGCAATCCTCCTACCTCTGCCTCCCGAGTGCTGGGATTAAAGGCGTGCACCACCACACCCGGCCTTATATCTAGTCTTTGAAAAGATAAAAATCATTCTCTAGTTTTCTTCCCAGAGCCACCCCTGGGCACCTCTCTGCTTGTTAACAGAAAAATGACTGCTCCCCCATTCTCAGGAAAAGTCCTCCATGGGCTGAGATGTGGCTCAGCTGGCAGAGTGCTTGCCCAGCCTGCACAGATCATGTGTGGTGTTGCATCCCTGTAATCCCAGCACCTGGATGATCAGTCAAGAGAATGCAAGGCTAAACTACATATCAAGTTGGGGACTCTTTCTCAAGAAACCACCAGCCTAATGAGCCCCGAGTAAACCAATGGCACCCTCTTCTGTGCCTCTTTCACCTTACTTCCCTGAATTACTTTACTGAATTACAGCTTGCTTTTTCCAGCTATGTGGGACCTCGAGGGAGCACCGGTGACCCTCCTGTCTCCACCCCTTCCTCAGTGCTGGGATTGTAAGCATACACTCAGCTTTTCTGAACAGGTCCTCAGGGTAAAACTCAAATCCCTGTGCCTACACAGCAAGTGCATTTACCCATCAATCCATCTCCTCAGCCCCAAGTAAAGTACTTTCTTTTGCAAATGAAAAGAAGTAAACTGGAGGAAATGTCTGGGATTTTTGCAGTGCCTTAAGTCCAGCTGCCATCCTTGGCACTGGGCATCTATAAAACACAGGATCAATGAAATTGGTTGAGGAAAATGGAACAGAAAACAGAACTTTGATTCTGGTGTTATCATTAAGGTACCCAATTCACCTTGATCCCATCGTGTGAGCTACTGAAGACCACATTGGCCAAGCTGTGTTTAGTGGAGTCTTTTATTCCCACCAGCCACAAGCATCCCATCCACTAGTACCCTAGACTAACGACTCTCCTTCATAAGCGTCCAGGACCTTCCAGGCATCTTAAAGCTGAAAACGAAGGTGTCACACTCAGCCAGATCCCCAGCAAGACAGGGAGAGGACAGATAACTAAAACCTTTCCAGTGACTTCCTTTAACTGCTATTCATCTCCCCAGCGATTCACAGTGACTTCCTGCCAATATCAACCTGTCCCCAACTCTCCCTTCCCCCACACTGCCTCCCTCCAGCAGAAGACTCAGCTTACTCAGGCAGAAGAGGGTTGTTGTTGTTATGGCCTCTGAAGAGCCGAGTGGAGAGGGAACCAGGTTCTAAAGACACTTCCCGTTAGCACTTTATTGACCGCCAACTGCTAAAGGTCACCCCAAATTTAGACTTTAAAAATCAGTTGATGGATCTATGAGACTTGGGAGAAGAAAATCCTTGGACGCCACTTTTTCAATAAATGGAGCCTGGTGGGAGGATAAGGAATAGAGAGAGAGTCAGTATATAAATCACCATTCAAGACTCTCCATTCTCAGAACACTGACGTAAACAAATGAAACCCATCTGCCTGGGAAGAAAATTGCTATATTATGTGCCTGCAGGCTTATTCTTCAAGAAGTAACTTCTTAGTCAGGCATGTTGGCTCATGCTAATAATCCCAGCTGAGGCAGGAAGAGCCTAAGTTCAAGGCCAGCCTCAGAAACTTAGTGAGACACTTTTTCTAATTTTTTTTAAATCTAATTACTTTTACTTTTTTTTAAGGGTGACCAGCTTTCAGGAGGCTGAGGCAGGAGGATTTCCAATTCAAAGCCAGCATGAGCTACACAGTGAGAGCTTATTTCAAAGAAACAAATGAATCCTGCAGCAGTGGGCGAAACAGCCTGAGGGCCCTGTGCTAACTCAGGGCAGAGGACAGGGTGTTTGCCCAGGGCCAGAGGTGCAGCTGGCAGAGTGTACGCAGTGCCATAGGTATTTGTTTGTTAGACATTATTAGGTTTCTTGTGGGCAAGAATTGAATCCAGTTCATTTCTGTAGCTTCTTCAGGCTCTGAATAATCATGCACTAACATGCTGGCCTCCTCTTCTTCTGTCCATGACCTGTGCAAGGAGCAGAGATGAGACGCCAAGGATCGAGAAAACCTGTCATCCCCCTGAGGAGTGCTCAGTCCCCAAAGCCAAGCCCAGGAAAGTGCACTCCAGGAAGGGAACAGGTGACAAGCCAAGAAGAAACGCCTTGATAAGGAAAACTCTTCCTTCTGATCCTGCCAAGGAAAAAATTCACTAGATTAATCCCAAACTTAACAAAAAGTTCTACCCTTATAAAGTAGAAAATAGGACTTGCAGAAAAATGCCATCAAAGTATCACGTGATCCAAGGTTCCCAGAGTATAGGCAAGGACGTCCTTGCTCTCGGGGAGAACACAGAAGCACTTAGGCAGCCAAGGAACATGAAGCTGTCAATGTACTGGGAAGCAGGACAGGAAAAAAAAAGTGTGTGTGCGTGTGTTATATAAATGTGTGAGGATAAATGTGTCAGGTGCAAATGTATAGGGGTATATATTTATATATATGAAGAGAAAATTCAATTCAAACAATTAGAAAATTTGGGCAAAGAGTGTGTGTGTGTGTGTGTGTGTGTGTGTGTGTGTGTGTGTGTGTGTGTGTGTGTGTGTGTGTCTTGGTCCATTGTGTTACCTCTCAAAGCTACAATAAAATAACCAGGGAATGTATATGACTTGGTCCACTGTATTACTACAAAGCTACAATGAAATAACCAGAGCCGAAAAGCAGTTTGTATTCTCCTGTTCTGGAGACTGGGAATTCCAAAATCAAGGTATCCAGAGAGTCAGTCTCTGTGAGAGGTGGCACCCCGGTGCTGTAGAACTCACAGGGAAGGAATACTGTATCCTGGCCCTGGGGATATAGGGCAAGTGGGCAGACTGCTTTGACCTTAGCTCCACTCATTAGAGAGGAACCCTCCTGACCTACTCTCCAGGTGAAGCCCCCACACACACACACATTACATTGACAACACCTGGACGTTACAGGGCCACACTGAAATCACGGCAGTGTGTGAATTTTTATACTATCCTTGCCACTGTTCTATGTCTGAAATGTCAAATCAAATAGTGATGAGTAAAGAAGGAGTTTATGTGTTGGTAAGAGCTTTACAATAATCTAAATGGCTGAGGAGATAGCTCAGTGGATAAAGCAATTCCTGCTAAAGCATGAGAATCTGAGTTCAGATCCCCAGAAACCTTGTAAAGCCTGGTACAACAGCACAAGTGTCTAATGCTAGCATGCCTACTTTGACATGGGAGGCAGGGGCCTCCAGAACCTCACAGGCCAACTAGCCTGAAGAATGTAAAGGTAAACAGAAAGAGACCCTACCTCCAAAAAGGGTTCAATTCCTCAGTACCCATGTAAAGCCAGATGTACAAAGTGGTTCATGCCTCTAGAATTCATCATTTGCAGTGGCAGTAAGCACTGGCACACCTACACTCACTCTGTGCATGTCTGTCTCTTTCTTTCTCTGTGTCTGTCTCTCTCTTTCAAATAAATAAATGAAAATATTTTAAAACTATACTCTAAGTGGAAATAAATGGGGCAGGTTGCAAAGAAGGGGTTTAGTGAAAAGGGGACAGGCAAGGGGTTAAGATAAAATAATGGGAGAGTTACAATTAAAATGTATTATATATGTATATAAATTACCGATAAAAAAAGAAAAGGAAACATTTAATTATTGTACAATACACATGACCCACACTATAATCTCGGCACTCAGCCTGAGCTTCTGTGGTGTTTGAATCAGATGTCCTCCCTAAACCCACGTAAACCCATGGGAAGAGAAACTTTCCACTGTAAACTCTTGATATTTTCAGTTTTGAACCATGTGACTTACATCGCCTATTCCAACTATAAATAAACAAAATAAAATTACTTTTAAAAAATGTTCAAGGGAAATAATATAGCAAACAGTATACAATAGCTTGGTCCAGATCCCTTAGGACACCAAGTCTGGACAGACAATGTTTAGAAAAAGTCAATTTCAGACAAGTAAAGCCCAAGGTTTGAAGAGGCTTGTCCATCAAGTTTCAGCATAATTGGATAGAATTTGCTCATAAGATAAATTATGTAATTTCCTTACAACAAACAGTTCCCCACAGACCTGTTCCCCAAGCAGATTCTGGTCCTTCTAAGATTAATGATAACGGGGACATCTGTCCTCCATCTGAGGTTGGCTCCAACAGCCTGGGGAAGCCCTGCTGGAAACCCTGGCCTGGATCTCAACAGAACCCAATCATACTCAGTGGCACCCCTTGAGGAGACTGAGGAACCCATAAGCCAATGAGACTGAAGAGAGACAGAGAAACACACAGGAGGGAGAATTTTGATTCTGTGCAAGATTTTGAAGTTTCCCAGAGTAAACATGAATGATTCCAGCAATCAGCAGCTCAGAAACGAACTTCTTTCCTGCCTTGCGTGTCTCTAGGGAGCTTCAAGAGTGGGGCAAGATCTCAGGTGACAAGAGAAACGCAGGATGTACAGCGCTTGCCTGACGTGTGCAAGGCACTAAGTTCCATCCCCAGCACTGCCCCACCCCTAACCCTCCCCCAATGCTGCTGTCTGGAGCATCTGAGTGGGCGGGGAGACCGGACAGGGGACCCACAAGTGTTCTCTCCCTCAAGGAAGCGCACAGCTTGCCCTCGGAGCCCCATCTCAGCTCCATCCCCCAGGTTCCAGACAAGCAGTGGATCAGAAAGGTGTTGAAGAATGTATGTGAAAACAGCAGGAGCAGGTGAGAATGCAAACTGAGGCCTATCTCCCTTAGAACTTGAACATACTCTGTCTAGGCAGCAAAATCCACTGTCTGGACATGTGGGTCAGCGAACAAAGCTCTAGAACGACCCAGCAGTGGGACACACACATCAGTAGCAGAGATCAAGCCCACACCCACTCTCCCAGCTAAAGTGAGGGCAGCAGTGAAGAAACGGGAAGAACTCATGGGTGTCAGAAACCAGAATTCAGGGCAGTTGTCCATGGGACTGAGCCAGTTACTTAACCTCCGTGACTCAGTTTCTCACCTATGAAGTGGAAATAATGATGCCTGACTTCAGAAGGTCAAAGCAGAGAGCTGGGGAGAAGATTCCGAGGGTAAAGTGCTTCCACTGCAAGTTTGACCCTGAGAACCCATGTGAAAATGCCAGGCCTGATGGCACTCACCCATAATCCAGCACTGGGGAGGCCCAGACAGGAAGTTCCTTGGGGCTTGCTTAATATCTGATATATTTAATAGTATAACGTATGTCTAATATTTGTCTGTTTTAATATATATTAACATCTTTAGTGTGTGGTGTGTATGCATGTTCCTGTGTGTGTGGAAGCCAGAGGTTGACATGGAGCTGTCTTCCCCCTTACCCTCCTCCTGGGCCATCACACCCACCCAGCATTTCTGTGGTGCTGGGCACTGGAGCTCTGATCCTTGGCTACCTAGAGCAAGTGCTTTAACCAAAGAGCATCTCCCTGAGGCTCGGTTTCTTATCTCAGCAAACCAAAGGTCAATCAGGAGGGAAAGGAGAAGGGAGAGTCAATCCAAAGCAGAAAATCACTTTTCCAGATGTCTGAATAGCCCCAAGGAAAAGAAAGGCCTCTTGGGTCTGAACAGAAGTCACCCAAGCTCTGTTTCCCTGGTATCTTGCATGTAAACCTGGCATCGCACCCACAGATCCAATGACACAACTCTGAGCCCTTGTGGAGCCGCTTCCTTGGCCGTGTGGGTACACCAGGCTGAACACCCAGCCACCAAGTACCTAGAGAGCAGGACCCAGGGCTGGGGGGCTAAAGATGCGGTGGTCATCTTGGTTTATTCTCCCTTGTCCCCCTTCCATCAGCTGTTCAAGTTTCACCCGACTGGTCTGAGAGCTCAGAGGAAAGTTCCAGGGTTGAGGAATTCAACTGAGGAATTGATGACTCAATAGTCCCAGTTCTAATAAAGTGACCAAACCAGTCTGCCGGGTTTCATACCTCAGAAAACAACCAAGGAAAAAGAAACAGAGAGAGCTTTAGAGCCACAGACTCTGCTAGAAGAAGCTGTGAAGTCCACATGACTACTACCACCGCACCCCCACCTATCCACTCACTCACCCCCAGCCCCAAATCTGGGGGAGCACTGAGCATGAGAAAGATAGGCTGGGGTAGCATTGCGGCTAGGAAGAGGGGTCAGGCGACAGAAGCGTCTGCCTCCTTCAGAAAGCTGTCTTGGGACATCTGGGGCCAGATCATCCATCTTCAGTTTCCTGGTTGACCCTGGAGTAGACCCTGCAGTGCATTTCATAGATTCCCTTTCTACTCAAATCCTAATGATTCAAGGACTGCTACTCCAGGTGGCGGAACTCTCCAGCCCTGGCTGCCTGCCATCTCTCTGCTTAAGGGCGTCTCCATTTAGGGGAGTGCAAAAGAAGTCCAAAGAAGGGCCATCAGTCCAGCCAAGGAGCCTTCACGTTCAAGTCTCTTACTTGACTTGGGATGATGAACTTACTTGAATTGGAGCCAAACTGAAATGGGGAGAAAGGTGAAGGAAAAAGATGTCACCAAGAGAGCCAGAAGTCACAGAAGATGCCCCTGTGAAGGTCACTCTTTGTGTGATTGTTTTATAGACCAACAAGAAACCTGGCTACTGAAAATGACCCCAAATTACAAAACCAGTCATGGGTGGGCACTCCTTACACTGTCCCCACATATCTGTGATGAACAAATGGGTACAGAAGGAATCTAGTGGTAATTTGAAACCAAGCCCACCCATGCAAGTTGAATTGTGGGGGAGGAGGGCACACGTGTGTGTATGTGTGGGCACTTGTGGAAACCAGAGGTTGACCTCAATTGACTTCGCCAATGTCTCTCCACCTTTTCTGTGGTGAGGACTCTCATTTAATGAACATGGAGTACTGCTTCAGCTAAACTAGCTTGGCCAGCAAGCCCCAGGGATCCGTTTTCTGTCTCCCTAGTGCTGAGATTACAGGTACACACTGCCACACTCAGGTTTTTTAAAAAATATTTTATTTATTCATTTTCAAGGAGAGAGAGAGAGAGAGAGAGAGAGAGAGAGAGAGAGAGAGAAGAGAGAGAGAGCACCACAGCCACCACCTTGTGGGTCTGGCTTATGTGGGACCTGGGGAATTGAAACCCGGGCCTTAGGCACTGGAGTCAAGCCATTTTAACCGCTGAGCCATCTCTCCAGCCCCACACTCAGTTTTAACTTGCATGACCACTGAGCTACCTTCCCAGCCTTCTGCAAGTTGAGTCTTTAGAGACAAAGGGAACAGTGAGAAAGGCCTTGTTAGCTGTGGTCCACAAAGATAGAACAGTTAGGTCTTGAACACATGCCTTCAGAAAGAAGACAGTTGAAAAAAGTATATCGAGGGGCTGGAGAGATGCCTCAGTGGTTAAAGGTGCTTGCTTGCAAAGCCTGCCGGCTCAGGTTGAATTCCCCAGAACTCATGTCAAACCAGATGCACAAAGTGGTACATGCAATTTATTTGCAGTGGCAAGAGGTTCTGGCATATTCATATTCTCTTCTCTTCTCTTCTCTCTCTCTCTCTTCTCTCTCTCCTTACAAACAAATAATAAAAATACTTTTTTTCAAAAAAATAATAAAATATGTTGAGTGTTAATACTTAACTTTGAAAGCTGGAATGTGCCCAATCATATCTTCCTCCAGAGAGATGAACCCTACTTGCCAGTGTTCACCCTAGAAGGGCAGGTGCCCTTGCTAAGGCAGGTGAGTTTAGGTAGAGTAAACACACCATCTGAAGGACCAAATCCACAGCCCATGTGTCACTCTAAAAGAGCTCACCCCAGGATATGCACAAAAGAAAAGAAGATCTGCTAAGCTGGAAGCAAGTGTGTCTCCTCAATGGTGTCCCAAGGGCCCCTATGTGCAGGGACTTTGGGTTTAGCATTTTCCATCGTGTTTGAATCTGATGGAAATGCCTCCTCCTTGTCTGCCTCCCTCACCCCGGGTTTCTTAACGGCTATCATTAGAGTTCCACTAGTGGGATGGGGAGATGGTTCAGGGAGGAAGAGTGTCTGCTGTATAAAGATGAGGGCCTGAGAGCAATCTTCAACACCCGTGTAAAAGGCTGGGTGTTGCCATGCAGGCCTCCAACCCCAGTGGGGAGGGAGAGGACAATATCCAGCCAATCTGACTGAAAAACAGCAGCTCCAGGTTCAGTGGGAGAGTCTCCCAAAAAAATAAAGAGGAAGAGTGATAGAGGAAGACACTAGATGTTCTCCTGTGGCCTCCACATCTGACAGACACATACGAGAGAGAGGGAGAGAGAGGGAGAGAGAGAGAGAGAGAGAGAGAGAGAGAGAGAGAGAGAGAGAGAGAGAGAGAGAGAGAGAGAACTAGTACAGAAAAGTCAAGATGATCTGACATACAACTCTCAGGGTACATAAGCAAGGTCCAGACCACTCCCTGGAAGAAATTATCTGGCCCAAGATACCAGACAGATGATTATTTTTCAACAATCTAACACGAAGGCTGAACTATGGCCCTTTCCAATTCTCAAATTCTGAGGATGATGCTACAGGCTAGGTATTCCAGGTATCCTGATGAAGGAGTTGTTACCAGCCCACACACTTTCCCAGAGCAGATCTCTGCTGCACAGCAAGGTAGATGAAAGATTAATTCTCTCTTCTCCAACCCTGGCCAATCTACTGTGAGAGGAAGCTTCCAAAGGAAGCATGACACCTCTTCAAGACAGGACTGTGCAGGCTGCATGGCGGGGCAAAAGGGGCCCACCCTGAGATGCACTGGCAGGCAAAGGAGGTCTGACGCCAGCTTCACAGAGGCACAAGGGCAAAGCCAAAAGAGTGGGCATAACCACTGAGGAGCAAGGAATCCAACCCTGGGGTAACTCGTTCTGTTATGCTTTCTAAGAAGGAGGTTCAGAGGGGTTCCATTTTCAGCGTGTCCATTTCAGAAGCCACTACTCCTCCCTGTTCAAAACCACCAGTTTAAAACACAAAAGCTGAC
>PVHP010015872.1:0-36748 GCA_004024765.1 Zapus hudsonius | reverse complement strand
AAGACTTGTGATGGTTAAGCTTGTCAATTTGAGCTAATCCATAGTAATCCTGGGTGGGCCTTCCAGAAGGAGACTAATATAAGGAAACTTAAGGGGAAGGAGACGCTCTTCCTTCCTCCCCCGGCTGCTGGTGCTGGTTCATGACTTGCCCTCGCATCCTGCTCTCCTACCCTTCCTGGACATCGGAACCCAGTTTCCTCGGCCTCACATCGTGGACTGAAGAGAAGCTGCTCCCCAGGGATTCATCAGGCCTTTTGAGCTGGATTGGGACTGCTGAGACATCCATCTACGTGGACTGAACAGCTACTGGTTCCTTACCTGTGGGCCTACAGACTGCTACTATTGGACTACTGTAAGCTGTCTCAGTAAATTCCTTTTTTTTATATATCCATTCTATCAACTCTGTTCCTTCTAGAGAACCCTGACTAATACAATGACCATGCCACAAGATTGCTTCTCTGACACAGTCACCATACAGGACCAGATTTGGTTTTGCTCAGGTTCCACTCAATAGACCTTAAAGGTACAAATCAGCTGACCTTCCTCTGATAGGAAAGCTGCTGGTCACATCTCCCTTCTGTGAGACCATACGGTCTCTGGGCTTTCTGGGTGCCCTCTGACTACTACTGTTCCTGTGCCCTTTAATTTTGGTCTTCCTCAAGCTAGCTTGATGGCCCCCAGAGTGGCATCATTCTGAAGTCAAATGCTCAAGCCTTCAGGAAGGAAGATGACTGTGGAGATGGACAAGGTGTGGTGTGGAGCATGGAAAACTGGAGTGTTCTCCTGGAAAGGATTCAGAATCCATTTTGGGCTGTTTCTGGTGCTCTCCTTCACATCAGGATGGCTGTCTCTATTTTCAGGCAAACTGAGCATCAACTCAAAGGGACAGTGTTCTGCTTAAAGAAGCACTAGAAACCTCTCTGCTTTGCTTTTCTGTCCAGACCTTCATGGACACCAAAGCTCTCTACTCTGGCCATGTGTGAACATAGCCAGAAAGTATCTGGGAATTAGGTTAACCTTCGCATCTCTATCTCCTCCTGCCTTGCTCCAGGCATCCATCAGCTGTCTCTGAGCTTGTCAATCCATCCCTTAGGCCATCACATTCATGTGTGCTTTGTCCTTCATTTCCTCACTAGCTACTTGATGGATTCCCACTTGTCACATTCTATTCATCTTGGAACTTTAATTATTCCTCTACTATTAATGTTTAAATTTCAAATGTTACCCAAAGCACATAATATAAAGGATTAGTTACCAGACAGGGACACTATTGGAAAGTGACTAAACCTTCAGGAGCTGCTATCCAAAGAAGAGACTAGGTCTTTGGGGCGGGGGTGTCCTTGAAGGTTTTGAATCTTTAGTTATATTTCATTCTTTCTCTAATATATCCATTTGTTTTAAAAAAAATTTTATTGTCCATAATGAGTCACATTATTTAGTGGGCCAACAATGAGTTGTTATCCCCAATGCCCCCCCCTTCCCATCCCCAGTCAGCTGGATATCCTCCAGCATGGGCCATCTGGATCAATCTTTGGGGCGGGGGCCACGGAAAGCCTAGTATTCAACCCAGTTATCCTGGCCCAAGTGTGTTATTACTGAGGAGTGCCATGCCTCTGGATAGTCTGCCCCCCCCCAGGGCTCTCACAATCTTTCTGCCCCCTGTTCCGCTCAGTTCCCTGAGTTGTAGTGGGTGAGTATTAAGGCTGCATTAATGTTGTGAGCTTAGGGGGTTTTGTGTCGAAAATCATTGGTTTCTGTCTCACTGGCATATCCTGTGTTGATTGAAGTGCTGTGGATGTGGGTCCCTTGTTCATCCCGTCATTCTCTGCTGGGTTCCATATGGAGCCTCCATGATATGACTGTGGTGGCTCATCTGTTGCCAGGATCTCAGCTATCTGCCTGCAGTCAGTTGGTAGGGTTAGATGAGCCACAGCTCTCTCACTGCATCCTAAAATATACAAACATCTCCATCAGAGAGTGAGATCAGTATAGGTTAACAAATATACACAATTCTTGATTACCTAGATTCTATTTTAGTAGCCTCCCTGTCAATCACTCCCATAGTGGATCTTTTCTTGGGAGCCCAAGAGTATGGGATCAGGTGTATATCTCACTGATTCCCCAGTTCCAGTCACGGGCTTCCCCTCACTAAGTGGAATATTAGGCGAAATTTAAAAGCTGTAGTTTGTCTCCCCAGGCCCAGGCTCCTCCATTGCTCCTTTCTTGGTTCACTGTTCTATCCCAGTAAGAGGTGTGGTCAGCCTACTCAAGGCCCTAGTCTGTGTCTGACTGGGGAAAGGTGGTTTCATGCCAGTGGTCTCTGTTTACTCCATCATCATTGATCAGCTTCCCCTGGCAGCTTGTGCAGTGCCTTCTAGCACTGTACTAACTACCATCTGGGGGCTGGATACCATTCCGGACCTTGAAGGGTCTCTCGATGCTGATCGATGGCATTCTGTGGTTTCTTCATCAACAGGGTTTTCCCTCAGGCCTAGGTAGGTCATTCAAGAGCTTGACAGAATTCTTTCTTGTTTTTGGAACCCCATGGGTCACTTTGGTCAACAGCTCAGTGAGGGAAGGAACCGGTAGCTGGGACCAGGGGTTGTCAGACTGATCAATTATTCACAGGCTTAGACTCTCTCCCCTACTACTCATGGCCCCTCTTGCCAGTTGACACCCACTAATTGCTCAACAGGTTACAGTATGCTTGAGAGGATTTTATGTTTTTGAACCTAATTTGGTTCAGCCTGATGCTTAAGCCATTCCCCTCTCCCCATCCCTTACCTCATTCATAACTTCTCACTTCTTTCTACTAGTCTGCGTAGAGTTTACGGTTATCCTGGTTAAGGACTGCTCATGAGGGAGAATATGCAGCATTCAATTCTCTGTTCTTTTGAGTGTTAGCTTAGTAAGATCTGCTCAAAGTCAGACCATTTTTTCCAAAATTTTGATATGTCATTTTTCCTTTCAGCTGAGTAGAATTCCATCGTGTAAATATACCACAGTTTCGCTGTCCATTCCTCAATGGATGGGCATTTGGGTTGATTCCAATTCTTGGCTATTATGAATTGAGCTGCTATAAATATACTTGTATAAAAGTTTCTGCATCAAGATGTGGCATCTTGTGGGTAGATGCCTAGTAGAGGGATAGCTGGGTCCATTGGTAGTTCTATGTCCATTCTGTCTAGGAGTCTCCACACTGATTTCCATAGCGGTTGAATGAGTTTGCAATCCCACCAGCAGTGAATGAAGGTTCCTTTTTCCCCCCCGCATCCTTGCCAGCAAAGATTGTTGTTGGTTTTCTTTATGATTGCCATTCTGACTGGGGAAAGGTGGTATCTCATTGTGGTTTTGATTTGCATTTCCCTGATGCTTAAGGATGCTGAGCACTTCCTCAGGTGAAAGAACACCATTTGTATTTCCTCCTCTGTGAATTCTCTGTTGATATCAGTGCCCCATTTTGTGAGGGGGCAATTTGGGTTTTTGTTATTAATTTTTTTGAGTTCTCTTTAGTTCTGGAAATTAGGCCTCTGTCTGAGTTGTAGCTGTCGAAAATCATCTCCCAGTTTGAAGGGGGTCTATTGATTCTGAGAATTTTTTTTGTCTGTACAGAAGCTTTTGAGCCTGATTAGGTCCCATTGGTTAACTGACTGTTGCACTTCCTGGGCTACTGGAGATTTGCTCAGGAAGTTGTTCCCTACTCCTATTTCATGTAGGGTTCCTCCTACTTTTTCTTCCAGGGTGTGTAGGGTTATACAGTTGATATTGAGGTCTCATCCATTTGGAGTTGATCTTTGTGCATGGTGAAAGGAGTGGGTCTATTTTCATTTTTTTACATGTGTTTTTCCAATTTGTCCAGCACCATTTGTTGAAGATGCTATCTTTGGCCCAGCATACATTGTTGGCACATTTGTCGAAGACTAAGAAGCTGAAGTTACTTGCATTAAAGGTTGGGTCTTCAATTCTATTCCACTGGTCAGACTGTCTGTATTTCTGCCAATACCATGCTGTTTTAGTTACTATGGCTTTGTAGTATGTTTTAAAGTCAGGTATGGTGATACCTCCTGCGTAATTTTTTTTTTGCTCAGAATAGTTTTAGCTATCCAAGGTCTCTTACCCTTCTAAATAAATTTTGAGATTATTTTTTCAATGCCTATGAAGAAGGAGGTTGGGATTTTTATTAGAATTGCGCTGAATCTGTAGATTGCTTTTGGCAGGATTGCCATTTTTACTATATTGATTCTCCTTATCCATGAGCATGGAATGTCTTTCCATCTCATCACATCCTCCTCTATTTCCCTCTTGAGTATTACAATATTTTCCTTATATAAGTCTTTCACTACCTTGATTAGTGATATTCCCAGGTATTTGGTTTTATTTGAGGATATAGAGAATGGGACAGTTTCTCTGATGTCTTTTTCCGAATGTTTGTCTTCTGTATATAGAAAGGCTACTGATAAGGATATAAATTTTGTATTCTGCCACTCTGCTGAAGGCATTGATCACCTTCAGGAATTTACTAACACTGTTCTTTGGGTCTGATATATATAAGATCATGTCATCTGCAAAGAGAGGTAGTTTGACTTCTTCCTTTCCAATTTGTATCCCTTTTATGCTATTCTCTTGTCTTATTGCTTGGGCAAGACCTTCAGGCACTATGTTAAATAGCAGTGGTGAGAGTGGGCACCCCTGTCTTGTTCCTGAATTAAGCGGGAACTCCTAGATTCGTTCCCCATTGAGGATGATTTGTGCTATAGGACATCTGTATATTGACTTTATCCTGTTGAGGTATATAGGCCATCTATGCCTATTCTTTCCAGGGTTTTGAACATGAAGTGGTGTTGAATTTTGTCAAAGGCCTTCTCAGCATCAATTCAGATGACCATTGGTTTTTTTGTGGTTGATTTTATTAATGTGATGAATTATATTAATCGACTTACGTATGTTGAACTATCCCTGCATCCCTGGGAGGAAGCCTACTTGGTTAGGGTGAATTATAGTCTTGATGTGGGTTTGTATTTGGTTTGCTAGGACTCTGTTTAGGATTTTTGCATCCAAGTTCACCAGGGCTATGGGTCTGTAATTTTCTTTTCTTGTTGTATCCTAGCCTGGTTTGGGAATTAGGGCAATTCTAGCTTCATAGAAGGAGTTTGGGAGCCTCCCCTCCTTTTCTATGCTCCTGACAAACTTCAAAAAGAGAGGTTTCAGTTCTACGATGAAAGTTTGGTAAAATTCGCCTGAGAAACCATCTGAACCTGGGCTTTTCCATTTGGGAAGTTTCTTGATTACCGATTGAATCTCTGTGATTGTTATTGGATTGTTTAGGGTCTTTATCTGCTCTGGTCTGAGCTTTGGAAGTTGGTAGGTGTCCAGGAATTTATCCATTTCTTCCAGGTTTTCTAATTTTGTGGAGTAGAGGTTTTGGAAGTATGACCTGATGGTACTTCCAATCTCTTCAGGGTCTGTTGTGTTCTCACCCTTGTCATTTCTGATTTTCTTGATTTGAGCTTTCTCTGTTCTTCATTTGATTAAATTGGCCAGAGGTTTGTTAATCTTATTGACTTTTTCAAAGAAACAACTCTTTGATTTGTCTATTTTTTAAATTGTTTTCTTTGTTTCCAAGTTATTAATCTCACCTCTGATCTTAATTTTTTCCTTGTGACTCAAGTTCCTAGGGTTGGATTTTTCCATCTGTTCTAATGACCTTAGGTGGGAGGATAGGTGATTGATTTGAGACCTCTCTGTATTCATTATGAATGCATTTAGTACAATGAATTTCTCCCTTAGGACTGCCTTCATTGTGTCCCACAAGTTCTGAAAGGTTGTGTCCTCATTATCATTTGTTACTAGGAAATTCTGGATTTCCTATCTGATTTCTTGTTTGACCCATTCATTGTTCCAGAGCGAGTTGTTCAGTTGCCAATATCTGTTGAAATTTTTGGATCCTCTCCCATTGTTAATTTCTAGCTTTAATGTGTTGTGATCTGATATGATGCAGGGGATTACATTGATCATTCTGAATTTGTGGAGGGATGATTTATGATTCAGTATGTGGTCAATTTTGGAAAAGGTTCCATGTGGTGCTGAGAAGAATGTGTAATCTGTGTCCTTGGGATGGAATTTTCTGTAAATGTCTGTTTTCCTAGTTAGTCTACAGTGCTATTTAGCAACTTTACTTCCCTGCTTGTCTTTTGCTTGGATGATCTGTCTAGTGATGACAGTGGAGTGTTAAAGTCCCCTACTATGATGTTGTTGGCATCTATATCTGCTCTGCTTTTGACTAATTTATGCTTAATGAAATGAGGGGCCCCTTGCATTTGGTGCCTACATATTTACTATAGTGATGTCTTCTTGTTGTATCATTCCCTTGATGAGTAGGAAGTGGCCATCATTGTCCATTTTTTTATTGCTGTCAGTTTAAAGTCTATTTTGTCAGATATTAGAGTAGCTACACCCACATTTTTATTCCCACATGCCTGGAAAATTGTTTTCCACCATTTTACTCTAAGTAGGTTACTGTCTTTAGCAATAAGGTGTGTTTCTTGAAGGCAACAGATGGAAGGGTCCATTTTCCTGATCCAACCTGTGATCCTGTGTATTTTATAGGAGGATTGAGTCCATTTACATTCAAAGTTATAACTGTGAGGTTTGCTTTAAACCCTGCCATGTTGGAGAGAATATGGAGGTTGGTATCTGAGCTGTTGTTGTTATCTCTTTAATGTTACCTTGCTTGTTCTATGTTCCTTTCCTCAGGTCAGATGTTTGTCTCATCTACATGGAATATCTCGTGAAATATCTTTTGAAGGTTTGGCTTTGTGTTCAAGTTATTGTAGAGCTGGTTAATTTCATGAACTACTTTCATTTCTACATATATTATGATGGATAACGTTGCTGAGTACAGTAGTCTAGGTTGGAATCCGTACTTCTTTAGGCTTAGAATCGCTTTGTTCCATGCTCTCCTGGCTTTTAAAGTTTCTGTGGAGAAGTCTGAGGTGATTCTGATGGGTTTTCCTTTATACGTGAGTTTCCTTTCTCTCGTTGCTCTAAGGACTCTTTATCCTCAATGTTTGGCATTGTAACTAAGATATGTCTTGGGGTGTTCCTCCTTTGGTCCAATTTGTTTGGGGTACTGCATATCTCTTTTAGATGTACAGGACTATCTCTTGCCACGTATGGAAAGTTTTCTTGAATAATTCTGTTGAAAATGTTTTCTATGCCCCTAGTTTGGTTTTCTTCTCCTTCTGGGATCCCCATGATCCTGAGATTAGGTCTTTTTTTGGTATCTCACATTTTCCTTGAGTCTTGTTTACTTGCTCTTATGAAATTTGTCAAGGTTCTGATTTCACTCAAATTCTCCTCTGTTCTGTCTTCTATGTCTGAAGTTCTGTTTTCCCAGTGATTAATCCTATTGGTAAGAGATTCTAGGGAAGTTTTTATTATTTCAACGTGATTTTTGTTTTCTGAAACTTCTTTTTGAGTTGCTTCTATCATCCTGTTGAGATGTGATTTAATTTCAAGGTTTGATCTAATTACTTCTTCCTGATAGTCATTCATATATGTGCACATGTCTTCGGTTAATTTGGAAAGTTGGGTTTTGACACCTTCATTTTGCTGGCTTGCCTTTCATTTTGATATGTCTCTTCTGAAGTCCATTTGGTTCTCCTCTATTATATTAAGCCTGGTGGCAAAGCTAATGAGCTTACTTTGTACCCTTTCAATATGTTGGTCCATCTTTTCTTGCATGACTAACAGTAAGTTCTCCTTAGGACCTGTGCCAGTATGATCAGGGTTTAGTGTCGTGTCATCTTGGGCCTGTTTCCGCTCTCTCTCTCTTTAGTGGTATTTTTGTTGTCATTTGGCATGGTTTCCTCAACTGGTATAATATTCTTGCGTTGAGGTCTGCCCATTTCGAATCCACTAGAGGAGATTGTTGGGATGCCTTTGAGATATCTGCAGGGGTCGGCAGGTGTGGGGGGACCAAGCTGTGGGGGTCGGCAGTCATGGGGGATGGCAAAGGGCAGTGAGCACTGGGGCGGGGTCAGGGGTTGGGACTGTGGGGGTTGGTGGTCATGGGGGGTAGCTTACCCCTGGAGGTTGCGGGTACAGGGAGTGGGGCTTCCAGAGTGGGCAGGTGTGGGGAGCAGGCCCGCAGGGTTTAGCGGGCCCAGGAGATGGGGTCAGCAGGGAGAGGGGTGGATGGGGGGGTGGAGCCGCTGAGTTCCCTGGAACTGGTGTTGCTGGATTCTCTGGGCGCGATTAGAGGGGCTGATGGGTGCCTCAGGAGCAGAAGCAGAACCACTGGGCTCTCTTGGCGCAGGAAAGGAGCAGCTGAGCTTCTGTGGGAGCGTGGCCACAGGTGTGTGAAATGAGCCACCAGGTTCCCCTGGCGTGGGGAAGTAGCCGCTGGGTTCCCTGAGCACTGGAAAGAAGCAGCTGAGCTCCTCAAGTGTGTGAATGTGGCCACTGGACTACCCAGGTGCGGGAACGAAGCAGCCGGGTTCCCCAGACTCTGTAAACCAGCCATGGGTTACCTGGGCTGGGGAAAGGAGCCGTCGGGGTTCCCCGAGCATGGGAAAGCAGCTTCTGGGTTCGCGTGGGAAAGTAGCTGTGGTTCCCCAGGCGCGGGACAGTAGCCACGGTTCTCTGGGTGCAGGAAAGTAGCTGTGGTCCCCTGGGCAAGAGAGGCAGCAGTGGTCCCCCTCGGGGAAAAGCAGCCGCTATCCCCTGGGAGGGAAAGGTGGCCTCAGTCCCTGGAGCGGGAAAGGAGGCCTCAGTCCCCAGGGTGGGAAAGTCAGCCTCGGTCCCCCGAGCTGGAAAAGCAGCCGAGACCCCAGGTGGGAAAAGTATCCGGTCCGGGACAGCAGAAGCATCTGCGTCCCCGGGCAGGAAAGGCAGCCGGGTTCTCGGGACAGGAAAGGCAGCCGGGTCCCCGGGTGGGAGAGGCAGCTGGGTCCCAGGACAGGCAAGCAGCCAGATCACTGGGCAGGAGAGGCAGCTGGGTCCCAGGACAGGAAAGCAGCCAGGTCCCCGGACAGGAAATCAGCTGTGTCCTTAGGCGGAAAAGGCAGCTGGGTCCACAGGCAAGAAAGCAGTCGGATGACCGGGTGGGAAAGGCAGCTGGGTCCCGGTACAGTAAAGCAGATAGGTCCCTTTCTGGGACTGTATGTGCCAGATATGCAGTGGTCCTGACTAGGCCTGGGCATGCCTGGCAGCTATGGGGTGGCGCTGGGTTCCTCGGGCCCACCTAAGGCCACCTGTTCACTACAAGTGTCTGTGGGGCTGCACAAGGGATCGCTGGTATGCGAATGAGCCGGCTTATGCCCTACTGGCTGTAGCGTGGGATCTGTGGTACCTGCCTTTGCCCTCCTGGCTGTGGCATGGGGTCCCTGGTAATCTGCGTGAACCAGCCTGTGCCCTCCCAGCAGTGGCACAGTGTCCCTAGTACCTGCCTGAACTGGCCTGTGCCCAACTGGCTTTGGTGTGGGGTCCCTGGTACCTGCCTGAACTGGCCTGTGTCCTCCTAGTAATGGCACAAGGTCCTTGGTACCTGTCTGAGCTGCCTGTGCACTCCTGGCTGTGGTGTGGGGGTCCCTGATATCCACCTGAACTGGCCTGTGTCCTCCTGAATGTAGCATGGGGTCCCTAGTACCCGCCTGGACCAACCTGTGCCCTTCCTTCAGTTGCACATGGTCCCTGGTACCCTCCTGGACTGGCCTGTGCCCTCTGGGAAGTGGTGCATGGTCCCTGGTACCCGCCTGGACTGGCCTGTGCCCTCCCGGCAGTGGTGAGCGGTCCCTGGTACCCGCCTAAGCCGCCTGTGGCTTCCTGGCAGTGGTGCAGGGTCCCTTGTACCTGCCTGAACTGGTCTGCCCTCCCAACAGTGGCAGAGGTTCCCAGGTATCTGCCTGAGGCCTGGCCCCTGCCCAGCAGGTCCAGAGTGGGCTCCCGGTAACCGAGCTAGGTCAGTTTGCCCAAGGAGCGCATCTGCCTATGTGTGCAGGTGGGTCCGGGAGACAATTGCACCCAAGGATGGGGCACTGGAGGGAAGGGGCCCTGGGAGGGAAAGGTGTTCAGTCTGCAAGGGCTCAGGAAGCAGCTGGAAGGAGACAGTGGGTGATGGTGGGAGCTTCCGGTGGGGGAGGGATGGCTCTCTGCTTGGGAACCCTGTTTGGGCTGGTGCAGGAGCTGGGGAGATGGTGGGCTTAGGTTCAGGGCTGGGGTCTGGGGTTTGGATCCCAGCTGGAAAATCAAAACTTTACAGAGTCCTGGCAATGCTGCTACTTGTCCGCCATCTTGCTCCACCCCCCCCCATCCATGCCTATACAAATCTTTCTCCTTCTCATCAAATAATGATGAGCTTTCCCCTAACATATATTTCTTCCATAATGCTCTGCCTCACTTCAGGTCCTAAAATATTAGAGGCAACTGATCATGGACTGAAATCTATGAAACCATGAGCCAAAATAAACTTTCTATAAATTGAGGATCTCGATATTTTGTAATAGAAACAGAAAGCTGACTAATAACCTGCCTCCTTCCACTTACATTAGATCTTTTCCTGTTTGCATTCTTCTCTGAATCTTTTTTTCTTGAAAGCAATAATTTCTTCCTATGCTCCCAGAAATATTAGCAGTTCTGTAAAGGACAGAAGACTTATAAATCATCTTTGTGTTGTATTCCTAATGTGTGACAAATTGTTGGCATTAATTAAAAATTTTTTGAATGGACGGATGAATGAATGGATGGATGGATACATGCATGCATGTATGCAAGTATGTGTTCATGCATGCTCATAATCCTCCTGGCAATGCATGTCCTATTTTGCAAAAGTGTAGAACCAAAAGTATTATATACTATGAAGGATTTATTTCCCATATGGAAGTCATAAATAATTGAGAGGCCTTATTTGAATTATAAAACATAATAACTCAAGAAAGTGAGGAAAATGAACAAGTTACATATGTGGTCAGAGGGAGTTGATTATTTAATGGAATGACTAAAGACCAATATGACTAATTTGAAAAACACAGAGTATGTAGTTAATGCCAGGTAAGGTATACAGTAAAACCAATCTAGTATTAGAGATATCTATGATTAATCAAGTTGTATTTACTATGAAAGTAAAAGAATATTTTGTTTGAAGAATTTTTAAAATTAAATTTTATTTACTTACTTAGGTATATATGACCATATATGCCATGGCATGCACATGGAGATCAGAGGCCAGTTTGGAATTTGCATAGGTACTGGGAAATTGAACCTGGGCTGACAGATTCTGAAAACAAGCTCCTTTAAGCACTGAGTCATCTCCCCAGCCCTGAATAAATTTTAAACTTTTAATACCTGATAACATATGAGTTCAAGACAAAAGGATATTATGAACTGAAGTTTCCAGAAAAAAAAATAAATTAAGACATGCATGTGTTAAAGATTCTGCAAGACAGATAAGCTAAACAGAAATTCCCTGATGGTGGAGAGTTGAAATGTTTCAGGTCTAGATATAAATTACAGTAGACTATGTTTAGCCCCCTTATAGTCATTCACTACCCAGCTCTGTTTGATCAAAAATTCTTAGGACTATTTGGTAAATCTGTTTGGAATGTAGTAACAAACCACTAGCTTCCACCAACCCAAAGGTTAAGAATGACCTCAGTTGTATCTGAGTCACAAAAAGAAAAAGAAAATCCCCCTTAGCTATATCCCACTTATCTGATGTTTCTACCAATATACCTTAAAAATGCTTTGATTTATGATTTCCTTGGTTCTGTTACCATATAACCTTTGTGAAACTGTTTGTTACCACATAGCAACATGGTATTTGGGGCAACTTGAATCTGTGCTCTTGTTGTAGTCAGCCACTTGCCACTGGGATGAACTTCCAAACCAGGCACAGTTAATGGAGGAAGGGATTTCTTGAAGATAGAGATCCAGGGGAAGTTCCATAATGGCAAAAGAGGCTGGTCCCCTTTCATAGGTCCAAGCAGAGAGGAGAGAGAGAGAGAGAGAGAGAGAGAGAGAGAGAGAGAGAGAGAGAGAGAGAGAGAGAGAGAGAGAGGCCATCACCACCAACAACACATACACACACCAGCAAACAGGTGGGGGCAAGGAAGAGATTTCTTTCCTTTCTCTGGATCTTCCTTACATCCCTCCACCTACTGAGAGGGCCGCTCACTCTGGAGGAGGGACCTGCTCCTTTAGTTAATCCTTTCTCCAAGCAACCTCAGAGACCCATTCAAGATTACTGTGGATTACTGAACAGGTCAAATTGAAAACAAAACCATCATAGTTCTTATACATACCCTTTGGGTGAGAGCTGTGTTTTTGTTGTTATTGTTGTTATTTTTGTTTTGTTTTTTGTCAACAAAATTTGAGCAGTCCCTACTTCAATCTTAGATTTTGGTTAATAGCAGACCGTACATGATGTCTTCTTCCTGTGAATCCTGAATCCTGAGCATGAAGATAATTGGGAAAATTTCCATTAAAACTACTTGCCAACTTTGCTGCTCTGTGTAGGAGGAGAGAAGCAAGCACTCAGCACCTTTTGTCAGAATCATGAACCTGTGACTAACTGGTCTGAGCCCTCAGATCATCTTTACATGGAGATAATGGTTATTGTTGTTATTTGTCTTCATCTATATGCTCTGAGAAGGTCAGGAAAAGCAGCCTTTAGAGTAGGAATGTTGGAAGCTTGGGAGCCAAATTTCATAACTTGAAACAAATTAGTTTTTCTTTTGGAACTTTGGGTTGTTTACCTGTGCCAATGGAAATAACAAGAGAAAGATTTGCCAGATAATGTTTGAGAATAGCAGGACATTACATTGGAACACATGTGTCATATTGAAGTCAGCCAAAATTAAAGTATATGGATTTGATCATAAGCATTTGAAAAGTGCTTATAATGTAGTTTGGTGGGCATAATATACGTATTTATCCAGACAACAGCAGGAATTACTCCCCTAGGGCTCATGACTTCCCACACCATAGGCTTTTGACTAGGTCTTCAATTCCGGGCATGGGTTCCCTTCTCTGAAGCAGGCCTCCAATCTAATTAGAGAGCAATTGGTTTCCCACACAATAGAAGTACCACTATTGCACTAGTTGGCACATTTGGCCCTGATGCCCAGTCAAAAGGCTGACAAGGTCCACTGTTTCTTACCACAGTTAATGACTTCTCTCTCCCATAGGACTGAATGTAGCTTTAGCTTTTTCCAGCTTTCTATTAGCTGGTTAACAGGGGGGAGGTTTCTAGCTCAGCTCCTACAATGAGCTGTTGATCACAATGACCCACAGGGTCCCTAAAATAAGACAAACTTTTGTCACAGCCCTTGAATACCTACCTCAGGCAAAAGATAAGACCCTATTGCTAAAGATTCCATGGTCTGATATCACACAACACTGAGAGACCCTGCTGAATCAAGAAACGAAATCAGCTCCCAAAAGGACAGCCTGGGTAATGCTAGAAAGTGTTTCAAGAGCTGCCAGGGGAACCAGACCAACAATATCCTGACTAGGCAGGAGGCATTTTCAAGTTACACCAACCAATGGCCTGAGAGTGCAGAACACACTGCTATATGGCACAGATATGCAAGTCAAGAAGTGCCCATCTGTGCAATAGTGGTGCCCAACCTAGGTGGGTAATCAATAGCTGGGTAATTGGCTATGAGATCTTCTCAGAGTCAGGGAACCCCTAACTGCTACGTGGACCCAAGGCAACCTTGAATGGGGACTGTATTAGTCAGGGTTCTCTAGAGGAAACAGAGTTGATAGAATGGATTATAATAAAAGGGGATTTATTGGGATAGCTTACGACAGTCCAATAGTAGCAGTCTGTAGGCCCACAGGTAAGGAACCAGTAGCTGTTCAGTCCACATAGATGGATGTCTCGGCAGTCCCAATCCATCTCAGAAGGCCTGATGAATCCCTGGGGAGCAGCTACTCTTCAGTCCAATACGTGAGGCCAAGGAAACTGGATTCCGATGTCCAGGAAGGGAAGGAGAGCAGGATGTGAGTGCAAGTCACGAACAAGCACCAGCAGCTGCGGGAGGAAGGAAGAGCATCTCTTTCCCCTTAAGCTTCCTTATATTATTCTCCTTCTGGAAGGCCCACCCAGGATTACTATGGATTAGCTCAAATTGACAAACTTAACCATCACAAGTCTTCTCCAAAATCCCAAAAGGAATTTGTCAATCCTTCCTGCAGGCAAACTCAGAGACCCGCCCAAGATTATTATGGATTAGATCAAGTTGACAAACTTAACCATCACAGGGACCAAGAACCCCATCTCCGTGGGGAAGTCCTCACTAACCATAGGTCCTCAGAAAGGCTACACCCTCCAAACGCTCACCAACCTAGCAATATTTGTCTTAGTTGACCAATAATAATCTCACTCTCTGCTGGAGACTCTTTTTGTATCTTTCAGAAGGCAAAACAAACCGGGGATAAAGGAACTCCACCAAGAGGACCTGATGTGATGAGGGACACTGAAGCAGGAGATGATCCATGTAGTGACCAAACACAGCCTCTAAGGAATTGGGATGACGAGAAGAACATCTATTCCCACAGCAAGGCAGATATCCTATGGAAGGACAATGAAGAGAGGCACCAACGGTGCCCAAAATTGTCCAAAACACAAATTTAGAGACTTTTACAAACCTAATAACTGTGGAAAATTTGAATTCACCCAATATGACTCAGGGAAATTTGTGGAATAGGGGTGGAAAGAATGTAAGAATCATGGGAGGAGAATAACTAATAATAACTAATACATATGCCATCATGGATTCAATGGCTTTATGTAATAACCTATGATACTGAGCATAATGTTGTGTTAATATATACAATTTTTAGCCAATAAAAACATTTAAAAATGAAAAAAATGTAAGAGCAAGAGAAGGGGAATTGTGTTGTCTTCTGGATAGGACTTGACTGGTACTCATGAATTCACAGAAGCTGTGGTTTTCTGCACAGGACAGAGCCTGTCAGTATTTCATCATGGATGGCAGAAAGACTGTTAAGTCCCCACACTTCGCAGAGGAACTAAGAGCAGCTGATGGTTTCTGAGGATGGATAAGTCTTGTTTTTCAGTGGTATAGCCACTGGTATGTTTTCCATTCTTCAGTGAAGTTAACCTCCCATCCTCACATCCATGATCATGCAAGAGAGAATTTAACTCAATTGGTAAAAAAAATGTATGAAAGGAGGATGGGAATCAATTGGGAAGAAGAAGGGTTTTAGTGGGGGGGGGATAACAAAGTAAATTGAGGAAATAAAATCAAAGATCATTACATACATGTATGAAAGCGTCAAAAATAAAGCATTAAAAATAAAAAAAAACTCTTTGCATTTTGCCATTGTTTTACTGTCATTAATTTTTGCATCATTAATTGAATAAATAACTTTCCGATAAATGAAAAAAAGCTCCAGCATTATTTCTCAGCCCAGGCACATGTGATCTTCAGCAATAGGGTATTAACCATCTCATTCTTGGGCAACCAAGAACCTTGGAAATGGCTTGTCATGTTTTGGTAGCCACAGGAAACTTCTTGGCGAACTCACTGGAAGGTATCCTAACTCTGACACAAAAATTTTTCTAGTAACAATCAATGGCTACTGTAAGTTTCCATATGGTTTATTCTAAACCTCTTAAATTTTGACTGACCCTTCTACTAGCCCTTGTTACTCATTCCCTTCACCTTGACAACCTTTAGGCCATTTCACCACTAGTAATCTGTTCATTTACTTACATATATGCAATACCCTTTCCTTAAGTCTTTCCTCTCCTCCCTTCCTTATAGCCCCTGTATAGCTTTCTGGCCTCTACTACTGACTTTCACGCCAACTTACAAGTCTAAATATTTGTAGCTAGGATCCACATATCAGAAAGAACATGCGGCTTTTGGCTTTCTGGGCCAGAGTTTCCTCACTTAGTATAATCCTTTCCAGATCCATCCATTTCCCTGCATATTTTATAATGTTTTTTTTTACCCTGAATAGCACTCTGTTGTACAAATAAACCACATTTTCATTATCCATTCATCAGTTGAGGGACAAACTTCCATTTCCTACCTATTATATAGAGCTGCAATAAACATGGAGCAAATATCTCTAAGGTAGTGACTAGAGTCATTAGGATATATGCCAAGGAGTGGTATAGCTGGGTCATATGGTAAATCTATTTTCAGCTGTCTCAGGAACCTCCACACTGCTTTCCACAATGGCTGTACCAGTTTATATTCCCAACAAGAGTGTAGAAGGGTTCCTATTTGTCCAGATCCTCACCAGCATTTATTGTAATTTCTTTTCTTGATGGTAGCCATTCTGACAGGAGTGAGATGGAATCTCAGAGTAGTTTTAATTTGCATTTCCATGACTGCTAAGGAGGTATAACATGTTTTTAGATGCTCATAGGCTCTTTGTAACTCTTTTCAGAACTCTATTCAGTTCCATAGCCCATTTTTTGATTGGGTTGTTTGACTTCCTATTATATACTTTGTAATTCCCAGAAAATAATCCTCTGTTAGATGTATATCTGGGGAAGATTTTCTCCCCCATCTCTTCTTTATTACAGTGTCTTTTGCTGTACAAAACCTTATTAATTTCATGATGTCCCAATTTATGATTAGTGGTTTTACTTATGGAGCAACTGGGGTTATGTTCAGAAAGTCTTTGCCTATGCTAATATATTGAAGAGTTTCCCTTACTTTTTCCTCTAGCAGTTTCAGAGTTTCAGGTCTGATATGAAGGTCTTAGATCCATTTGGACTTGATTCTTTTGCATGGAGAGAGATAAAGGTCTATTTTCATCCTTTTACATATAGATATCCAGTTTTTCCAGCATCATTTGTTAAAGAGGCTGTCTTTTCTGCAATGAATATTTTCGTCTTTGTGTCAAAAATAAGATACCTGTAACTGTCTCAGCTTGCATCAGAGTCCTCTGTTCTGTTCCAGTGATCTACGTGTATGTTTTTATGCTAGTACCATGCTGTTTTTGTTACTATGGCTCTGTAACATAACTTAAAATCAGGTATGGTGATACCACCAACCTTAATTTTGTTTCCTAGAATTTTTTTGACTATTTGAGTTTTTTTGTTCTTCCAAATGAATTTTAGCATTTTTTTTCTATTTTGGTGAAGAATACCATTGTAATTTTGATGGGGATTATATTAAATGTGTAGATTGTTTTTGGTGAGATTGACATTTTTATGATATTGATTCTTCCAATCAAAGAACATATGATGTCTTTCCGTTTCTTAGTGTCTTCTGAAATATCTCTCTTGAGTGTTTTAAAGTTTTCATTGTAGAGATCCTTCACTTCCTTGGTTACATTTATTCCAATGTACCTTTTTTTAGATTTTTATTTATTCATTTTTAAGCAGAGAGATACAGAGAGAGAGAGAGAGAGAGAGAGAGAGAGAGAGAGAGAGAGAGAGAGAGAGAGAGAGAGAGAGAGAGAGAGCCACCATCTGTGGGTCTCGCTTACGTGGGTACTGGGGAATTGTACCGGGGGCCTTAGGCACTGGAGGCAAGTGACTTAACCACTAAGCCATCTCTCCAGCCCTCCAATGTACCTTTTTTCTGATGCAATTGTAAATGGGAGTGTTTATGTGATTTCATCCTTGACCTGTTTGTTGTTAGTATGTAGTTAGGCTACTGATTTCTGTGTGTTGATTTTGCATCCTGCTACATTGCTAAAAGTGTTTATTAGCTTTAATTGTTTTCTGATAAAGTCTTTAAGGTCCCTTATGTAAAGAATCATATCATCTGCAAATAATGATAATTTGATCTCTTTCTGATTTGTACCACTTTGATTTGTCTTGCCTTATTACTATAGCTATATCTTCCAGTACTTTATTATATAAAAATGAGGATAGTGGGCACCCTTGTCTTGATCCTGATTTTAGTGACAATGCTTCAATTTTTTCCTCATTTAGAATGACGTTGGCTATAGGTTTGTCATAAATGCCCATTATTATGTTGAGATACATTCCTTCTAATCCCACTTTCTTTAGGACTTTTACCATGAAGGGATGCTGGATTTTGTCAGATGCTTTTTCACCATCTATTGAGATGATCATGTATATTGTACTACATATACCAATTATTGTATGTTGAACCATTTGTGCATCTCTGGGATAAAACCTACCTCATCAGGGTGAAAGATCTTTTTGATTAAAATATGTATTCTGATTGCCAGTATTTTATTGAGAATTTTTGCCTCTATGTTCATGAGTGAGATTTTTTCTTTTTTGGTTCTCTCTTGGTCTGTCTGGTTTTCATATGATGGTTATGTTGGCTTAGTAAAGGAGTTTGCTAGTATTCCTTCCTTCTCTATTTTGTAGAAAAGTTTCAGAAGCACTGGTGTAAATTCTTCAGTTAATGCCTGGTAGAATTCAGCAGTAAATCTATCTGTGCCTGGACTTTTTTTAGTAAAGAGATTTTTAAATAAGTGCATGGATCTCTGTGCTTGCTATAGGTTTGCTTAAAGTGTTTGTCTCATCTTTATTTAATTTTGGTAAGTCATATACATCAAGGAAATCACCTATTTCAGATTTTCAAACTTGGTAAAATATCTCTACTTAAAATATGTCTATATGAATTTCTGGATTTCATTGGTATCTGTTGTAATGGTGTCTTCTTCATCTCTAATTTTGTTAATTTTTGTATCTTCTCTCTTTCATTTGGTGAGATTTGCTTAGGGATTATTAATCTTTTTATCTTTTCAAAGATTTTGTTTCATTGATTCTTTGTATTTTGGGGGGTATTCTATTTCATTAATTTACACCCTAATCTTATTATTATTTAAAAGATTTAAGAAATAATCTTAATTATTTCTTCTCATCTACTGATTTTTTTTGTTTGCCTCATTCTTCTTTTTCCAAGGCCATGAGATGAAGCATTAAGTTGTTTACTTGTGACCTTTTTAGTGCCTTAATACAGGCACTAAATACTTAAAGCTATACATTTCCCTCTAAAGACTGCCTTCATTGTGTTCCTAAAATTTTGATATGTTGTGATGTCATTTTCATTTGAGTTTATGAATTTTTTCCCTCTTTATTTCTTCAATGACCCATTCATCATTCAACAGTGTACTGTTTCATTTTCATGAGTTTTCGTATGTTCTGTAGTTTTTCTTGCTATTTATTTGTAGTTTAATTTCATTGTGATCAGATAGAATAAAGGGAATTATTTCATTTTGCGGGAGATTTGTTAAGATTTTCTTTATGTCCTAACATATGGTCTAATTTAGAAAATATTCTATGTGCTGCTAAAAAGAATATGTATTCTGTGGTATTTGGATGAAATGTTCTGTAGATGTCTGTTAGGTTTATTTGTTTTATAGTGTCATTTAGTCCAGATGTTTCTCTGTTTATTTTTTTTCTGGGATGACCTATCAATAGGTGAGAGTGGGGTGTTGAAGTCTCCCACTACAATTATGCTTTGTGTTAACTATGATTTCAATTCTGATTGTGTTTGTTTAATGGAATTGATAGCACCCGTGTATATATATATATATATATATATATATATATATATATATATATATATATATGTGTGTGTGTGTGTGTGTGTGTTTGTGTGTGTAGTTATATTTATAAGGTATTCCTGTTGAATTATTCTTTTAAACAATATATAATGACCTTCCTTATCTTTCTTAACTACTGTTGGTTTGATGTCTAGCCTATCTTTTATTAGGATAGAAATGCCTGCTTGTTTCCTAGGCCTATTTGTTTGAAATACTGTTTTTCATCCTTTAACCCTAAGGTGGTGTCTATCTTTTATGGAGAGGTGTGTTTCTTGGAGGCAACAGACAGAAGGATCCTGACTTGTAATCCAGTCTGTAATTTTGTGTCATTTTGTTGGAGCACTGAGGCCATTGATGTTAAGAGTTATTATTAAAAGGTATGTATTTAGACTTGCCATTTCTTACTTTTGTAGTTATTCCTGTTTTCCCTTTACTGTCTTGTATCACCTATAATTTGAATATGGTTTATTCTTTCTTGATTTCTCTTGTATGTGTTTTTCTTTCTCTTCAGTCTGAAGGATACCTTCAAGGATTTTTTGTAGATTTGGCTTTGTAGACATAAATTCCTTTAGACTGTCTTTGTTGATGAAAGTCCTTATTTCTCCTTCAATTGTGATGGATAGCTTTGCTGGATAAAATTATCTTGGTTGAAAGTTATTTTCTTTCAGAACTTGGAATCCATCACCTGAAGCCCTTCTGGCTTTTAAGGTTTGTGTTGCGTAATCTGCTATAATTTTAATGGGCTTGCCTCACTGAAAATAATTTCTGACGGATTTATAGATTTTGGTGGTATTTTGTGTTTCTTCTATTATAATGCTAAGATTTTTGCATCTTGAGTTATTCAATAGTTGTATTTCCTAAATACCTGCTATATTCTTAGACATGTGAATCAGAAGTTATATTTCCTCAGAGTAGGAACCTAATGTGCGAGGTGTGGCTCTTACATTACTTAAGGGTGTGTGTTAACTCATACCCTTAATCCTGTAGACTTGAAGGCTCTGATTTCTGGTTTGTGCTAGGTTAAGATCAGCCTGGGACCCAGTGAGACCCTGCTCCTATGAAAGAAAAAAGGAAGAGACAAAAAGGTCCTGTGAATCAAGGGATTAGCAAATGTAACAAATTCCCTTTTAAATCCCCACTTATTAAGAACAGTGATGTCAACCAAAGGTACATCTACTCTAGATGGCCTTGTTGCATCTTGAGTTGGTCTCTGATCTCACCCAAGCTGAGTATGAGGTTGGCTCTCTCCCAATAGGAAGCTGGCTGGGTCCATGACTCTGCTGTTTAGATCACCTGTGCTGGATGCTGGTGGTCTCTAGGATTCCCCAGGTCAGCTGTGGATCCAGATGCTGGTTGTGGGAGCATTGGTGGGCTCCTGAAGCTGCTGTAAAGCTGCTCCTACTATTTTCTTTTTCCAGTGCTCCCTGTCTGGTCTGACCAGTCTCATTTGTCAGGATCTTTGACTTGCCAATGCGAGTGTGAGTAGAGAATGTTCTCACTGTGGCTCTGCTCATGGCACCAGCAGGTTCCCAGTATATATAGATCTTCCAAGCTGAAATGTTGGGGGCATCGAGACACCAATGCCCACCAGGTGGTGGTTTTTAGAAGCTCCTGGCCTCTCCTGTTTGTCTACTTAAGCTAAAAAGACTCCCACACACCTTTGGTTTTTGGTATAAGAGTACATTCTGCAGTCTCTCTTCCTTCTTTCCCACCACAGGATGCTTTAGCTTGGCTACAGCATCGTCATCTTGACCGCAAGTCCAGGATTGGGCTTTTATGTCACAAAGTCCAGGCTTGTTGGCTCATTTGCATAACATTCACTTTCCAGTATATGCTCTCTTCCATGTATTTCTACAAATAACTTCATACATCCCATGTCTCATAGGAATATTAATCTCTACCCAGATGTGTGCATCTTAATGCTGTAATGAGCCAGAGATCACCTTCTGACATTCTGGAGATCCTGTTTGCCTGAGCCAGGGCTTCCAGCCAGGTCTCGTTGGCCTTGGTCAGGGTTTGCAGTCTTCCTCTTTACCAATAGGTTTTTCTCTCTAATGCTGGTTTTGTTGCTGTGTGTAAGCTGTTCCAGAAACTATTCAACTCTATCTTCCTGTTTCAATATGAACCATGAGCATTCTCAAAGAGATTGAAGTGCAAATTTTCAATTTAAAAATGAGAAGGATTATATAAAATACTTTGATTAATTCTAAGCCTGGTGTCAGCCCAAGGAGAACTGACCACTGCTAGGTGGATGTCCTCACAGGAGTGTAATGGTGGAGTTGGGGATTAGAACTTAAAGAGCTACTTCCAATGCACCTTGGAACTTAAGAAGTACCCAAATTCTTATCTATAAAGTTAAAGAATTCAAATTATAGACCACCTGAGGGTAAGGTATAGTGGGAGACTAAAGTAAAATGGGGAGTTACAGAGATCTCCAGCCACCAGTGTGGATGGAGCACATGGGAGAGTTTTTAACAAAATCTATGCTGTTCAGGCAAACAAGCAGATAAAGAAAGATAATGAGAAGGAAAGGCTCATGTGGGAAAGAAATCCAGCCACTCACTACTGCCATTAGGCTGTGGTTGAGGGCTTGGGAGACCTTACCAGGTCCCTGGAGAGTCAGAGTTCCTTCTTCTAGGCCATGTGTGTGAGAGAAGAGGGCTGGACTTTGTTTCAGTGACTTTTAAGACACCGGACAGGTAAGTCAGAGAGGCAGCTGGTTGGTCCATACCTGACCAATCAGTTTTAGCACCTAGGTTTGAACTCTAGTTAGAGAGATACCTCCCACTCAGAGGAGGGGAGTTGATACCGGGAAACATTGGCACAGTTATATTTGTTTTTTTACCATTGAATTCCACCCCCCGTGAGTTCGTGTCCTCTAATGCAAAAGAATTATACACAGGGACAGAAATAAGTCTTATTACACATTTACTCTAATTTATTAATTTAAGAAAAGGGGAATTGGATGGGGAAGCCTCCCAGTCACCACATGGGAAGTTACAGAGTTCTCCAGCCACCAGTGTGAGGAGAACACGTGAAGAGTTTAACAGAACTTAAGTTGTTCAACTAAATAAACAGCAGAAGAAAAGATAATAGAGAGCTCCCATCATGAGAAAGACAGATTCATGAGAGAAAAAGTCTGGAGCCTGCCCCCACCCCAGCCCTTAGCTGGGGTGGGGGAAGGCCTTACCTTCCTAAGGCCTGGAAATTCAGCAGTCTTTTTACTCCATTGCTATGTGGGGGAAAAGGAGAGCTTTCCTCTAGGGAAGTTAATTTAAGTTTTCCCCAGGTGAGTCAGAGAGACAGCTGATTGGTTCATATCTGACCAATCAGTTTTAGCCCCTAGATTGTAGCTCTAGCTAGACACCTCCCACTGAAGGGGAGGGACTGCCTCTGCAGACCTCAAAATCCCCCCTCTGAAGAAATAACCCTAACTGCTGTTAGGGTGCTGGGGTATGGAATTTGGGAAAAAAAAGCATCAGAAAGTACATACATGTTTAAGAAAATAAAAGCACCAGAAGAAGTACATATATGTTTAAGAAACAAGAATTAACAATACCCATTTTTGAATCTATTAAGAGGCAAGGCAAAGCTCTAACTGGGGAGGGGTTAAGGAGGAGCTTGGCAACATTGTGTGGGGTCTCACTCCTAAACTCTCACAGAGTCTATGGAACTTGCTTGAAGGAGTTAATTGTCAGAGGAGCATTTTGTTGTCCATGTGTGATGTATGTGTGGTAAACATGTGTAGGTGCACATTCATATGTGTATAGAGATGGAGTCTTTCTTAATGTACTCACTAGCTTCTTCTTCTTTTTTTTTTTTTAGTAAGGGTCTCTTATTGAGCCTTTAGTCACCAATTGGGCTAGACCAGCTAGTCAGCAAGCTCCAGGGATCCTCTTGTGTCTGCCTCCCCCATTTGGGGATTACAACAATGTGCTTTTACATATGTGCTGAGGTTCCGAACTCAGTTCCTTGTGCTTATGCAGCAAGTATTTTACTGACTAAGCCGTTTTCTCATCTCCAGGAGTTTATATTAATGTAAGGCTGTGTTAGCCCTGATGCAAGATTGTGGTTCTGGCTGACAGTTATGCTTGAGAAACTTCCCTGAACAACCACCTTGCTTTATTTACTTTTGTTATGATTGACACAAGTGACAACTTTTAAACCTGAGGCTTAGGGACCAAGCTACATAACTCATCAAATTGAGAACTTAAGTAGGTTTGGCTAGATCCTTGGGAATGGGGGACAATATTTCTGTTGCATCTTTGCCCATCTGGTCAAAAGCTCAATGTTAGAATGAATTGTTAAGTAAGACATTTTGGAACGAAGAACATAAGGATAAGAATTTCTTTGTACTTATAAAGTGTCCTGATTTGAACTGTTAAATGAGTTTTTTTGTTTGTTTTTGATTTTTGCCTGAGCTAGATGCACCTTGAATACGGAGGTTGAGTACTCTGGAAAGAACTAGAGATTCTGGAATTTTTGTTTTCAGTTATGTAAAATAAACATATTTGAAATGGATGTGTAAATGTCCATTTGTTGTTATTATTATAATCTCATACTTTGTCTTCATTTCTTTTTTTTTGTCTTCATTTCTGATTATTATTTAATCAGCAGTAGCTAGTAACACTTCAGCTCTTAGTTTCTTCCTCTGTTAAGCAAGTAATGATCTATTAAAAAAAACACTTAAATAAGTACTGCTTTAAAGGACCTTTTCATCCTTCTGTAATGTTAAGAATCATTTCATAATGCAAAAGAGTCCACCCTCTAATTTGCAAGTAGGATATTCACAGACTCCATTTACCTTTATTGTTTAGAACTTAATAACACATTACTCATTCTCTATTGCTGCTGTGATAAATTATTTCACTTGCCAGCAGAAAACAAAACTTTATTTATTAGCTCAAATTTCTGTATGTCAGAGTCTCATCCAGTAGGTTTCAGCTGGATTCTACACTGAGTCTCACACAGCAATGTTTGGCCAAGAAGGACCTGATTTTGAAGGAACTGGGAAAGAATCCATTTCCAGTCTTATTCATATGTTTGGCAGTCTTAGGCTCCTCAGGCCCCCATTTCCCTGCTTGTTATCAGATTGTAATTGGGTGAGTTGGGGGTTAGAATTTAGATAATCCCCAGAAAAAATTTCAATGTACCCCAAAATTAAGGAGTACCCAAATTCTTATCTACAAATTTAAAGAATTAAAATCATAGACAACAAGATATTAAAGTGTAGTGGGAGACTTTATTATTTAAAGGAACATGGGGAGTTACAGAGTTCTCCAGCCACCAGTGTGGGGAGAAAATGTGGGAGAGGTTTTAGCTCAATTCATAATAGCCAAGAATTGGAATCAGCCCAAATGACCATCCATGGAGGAATGGACAGAGAAACTGTGGTATATTTACACGATGGAATTTTACTCAGCTGAAAGGAAAAATGAAATATCAAAATTTAGGAAAAAATGGTCTGACTTCGAGCAGATCTTACTAAGCGATCACTAAAAAGAACAGAGAATAGAACGCTGCATATTCTCCCTCATATGTGGTCCTTAACCAGGATAACCGTTTTCTTTATGCAGACTAATAGAAAGAAGTGAGATGTTATGAATGAGGGGTAAGGGATGGGTGGAGGGGAATGGCTTAAGCATGAAGATAAACCATATTAGGTTCAAAACTATAAAATCCTTACAAGAATACTGTAACCTATTGAGAAAGTAGTGAGTGTCGCCTGGCAAGAGGGGCCATGAGTAGTAGGGGAGAGAGTCTAAGCCTGAGAATAATTAGATCAGCCTGACAACCCCTGGTTCCAATCACTGGTTCCTTCCCTCATTGAGCTGTTGACCAAAGTGACTCATGAGAGAGATTCCAACAACAAGACAGAATTCTGTCAAAGCTCTTGAGTGCCCTCCCCAGGCCTGAGGCAAAACCCCGTTACTGCCATCGATCAGCATCAAGAAACCCTTCAACATCCGAAGTGGTATCCAGCCCCCAAAAGGCAGTTAGTGTAGTGCTGGAAGGCACTACACAGGCTGCCAGGGGAAACTGATCAACGACAGCTGGAGTAAACAGAGACCACTGACACGAAACACAATCTGCGGCCATGAATAGGCTGACCACACCTCCTACTGGGAGGGAACAGCAAACCAACAAAGGAGCACTTGTGTAATGGAGGAGCCTGGGCCTGGAGGAGACAATCAACAGCTTTCAAATTCGGCCAATTTTCCACTTAGTGATGGAGACCCCTTTTCTGGAACTAGGGATTCAGGGCAATAGGCATCGGATCCCGTACTCTTGGGCTCCCAAAACAAGATGCTCTATGGGAGCGAGTGACAGGGAGGCTACTAAAAATAGAATCTAGGTAATCCAGAATTGTGTATATTTGTTAACCTACACTGATCTCACTCTCCGATGGAGATTGTGTTTGTATTTTTCAGGATGCAGCGAGAGAGCTGGGGCCCATCTAACCCTACCAACCGACCATAGGCCGATAGCTGAGATTCTGGCAAGAGAGGAGCCACCACAGTCATACTGTGGAGGATCCAAATGGAACCCCACAGAGAATGACTAGATGAACAAGGGGCCCACAGCCACAACCATTAAATCAACACAGGATAAGCCAGTGAGACAGAAACCAACGATTTTTGACACAAAGACCCCTAAGCTCACAACCTTAAAGCAACCTTAACACTCATCCACCATGACTCAGGGAACTATGCAGAAGAGGGGCCGGAAAGATTGTGAGAGCCGTGGTGGGGGAGATTATCCAGAGGCATGGCCAGGAGAACCTGGCTGAATACTAGGCTATCCATGGTTCCTGTCACAAGGACTGATCCAGACGACCCATGGAGGAGGTTATCCAGTGGAGGGGCAAGGGGAGGGCAGCGGGGAATTGGGGATAACAACTCATTGTTTGCCCACTAAATGTTGTAACTAATTATGGACAATAAAAGAAAAAAAGAAGAAAAAATCTCTGCTGGTTAATCAAACAAACAGAAGAAGCAAAGATATCAGAGAGCTCCCATCATGAGAAGAAAAGTTTCATGTGGGAAAGAACCCCGAGCTCTGGAATTTCAGAGGTCCCTCTGCTCACCTACCATTTGAGGAAGAACTGGTCATTGTTTTAGCAAGGTATTTTAAGAGTTCCCCCAGTTAAGTCAGAGAGACAGCTGATTGGTGTATACCTGACCAATCAGTTTTTGCATCTAGGTTTGGGCTCTGGCTAGAGACACCCCCCACTCACAAGATGAGGCCTACCCTGCACTCCTTAGAGTTAGAAACTGAGTCAGGAAAGAAAAATTGAAAATTAAGGTACATGGGGAATGAAATTGAACTCTCACCTCCTGGGATCTAGTTTTCATTTCTTATAGGTTAAGAGTAAAAAATTTGTATACAACTAAGAAACATTGTTGTAGAAATAGCTTGCATGAAGAAAATATTCTCTTTCCTCAAACAAGAGTGTTAAAACTGCTATTGAAATCTTTTTAACGCTAAATGGTATGTGACCTTAGAGTTTACCCATAGAAGCTCTCATTTCTTATATATAAATCTGTATTTTCCTTTTTTTTTTAGAAAAATTCACAAACAAGATTGGAGCCATGTTTATAGTCAAAACATATATCTTGATTTTTGTGACCTATATACAATAAGAATTCCATTCACTGTTTTAACCTACATTTTATCCAGTCTTTTCTTATCTGTAAATCCATAGAATGCACCTATAAACTGTTATGTCAAAACTCAGGCTACAAAATGAAGTCCACCCATAGCACCTCAGTTTCTCCTGAAAGGAATTCCGAAACCAGTGTGGTGAGCTTCAAGAGAAGGGTCTACATGACACCAGACCCCAACAGCAGTTACAGAAAAGCCTGCCTTGTAAACACCCTCCTGCTGTATCTCTGCTGGGCCTGAGGGACCTTCTTTCCCCCCATGCTGAGAGCTACCTGATGACCTGGGCTGTCCCCAAAACCTGGGAGCCTATCTGACAAATTCCTGGACTTCAGTTTCACTTTCTTCTTATAATCCCAGATGGGACCTTCCCAGGCGGCTTTTTCTCTGCCCTGGTGAGATAGTCCGGAAGCTCATGTTTTCTCTGAATAAAACCTTTCTTCCTTTCAGAGTGGTCTTGTGGTGGTCTTTATCACTCTCAAAACTTACATAAACCACTTAATAATATTACTTATGAAATAAAATTTCTTTAGATAAAAAATAAGTACACTAGGTCTAGAGAGATGGCTCAGCCATAAAGGAACTTTCTTGCAAAGCTTGATGGCTCAGGTTTGATTCCCTGGTACCCACATAAAGTTAGATGCGCAAAGTGGTACATGTGTCTGGAGTTAGTTTGCAGTGGCAAGTGGCCCTCATGGTCCCATTCTCTTTCTCATTCACTCTCTCAAATTAATTAATTAATTAAAAAATAAGTATACTAAAACATTTTTACTTAGTCTCTCAAACACATACACATATAACATCCTTTAGCAATGTAGCTTCAAATAGCCTCATCATCAGACTCAGCTGTGTAAGGGAGGGACCTGATTGGTTGGTGGGCTCATGAGGCTGACTCAGGGAGGGCCAGGCCACTGGTGTGCTAAACCGAGGGAAATTTGAGTAAGAAGCAGGAAACTGTTGCTGAGGTGGGGTTAGAAGGTTGCTGCTTGCAGCCATCCTTGATAAGACTGAATTAGATTCAGGTTCTAGTCTTACCAGAGTAGGCAAGGTGTCATCACTTACCAGTTGAAAAGGTTACCTTATTCCCAATCCATATCACAGGCATTTACTTGCATTTCTTTGATGCTATGTCTATCCTCTTTTCTGAGTTCTAATTCAAAAAGTGTAATTTTTCCTTTCCCTCTTTCTATTTTTCTTTGGATCCTGACCAAAATCCTAAGCATGTTTTCCCACCTTGACACTTTGGAATTCTCAGGAGACTCCCTCCCCTTTTGAACAGCTGCTTTCAGACCCCCATTGTTCACAATAGACATCTCTCTTTCTTCTCTCCATCTCTCTTCTCCAGGTAGCTGCCAAGACTTACTTTGCCTATTCTGTTTTTTTCTCTCTCTCAAATTTTAGTAAAATAGTCCTAATGCTTCTGAGATTCCATTTTAAAATTCTTTTATCACCAACATTTATAACCAATAAAAGGGATCCTTGATTCCCTAGCAACCCATACTTAAAACAGTGTATTGTGTTTTCCTTAATAAATGCCAATTTTGTATCATGCTGGGCATACTGAATTGTCTTGAAAGATTTTTTTCCTCAGCGTCAGTCATGATCTTGGCTACACCTGAGTGGAGGTCTCTGGAAGGAACTCCTCAGAATGCAGTCAGCAATTTGGAGTTGTACATCCTGCTGCTGTTCTTATGTGGGGTCCTGTCTATCTTCACACTAGCAATACTTCACTGAGGTCTGTTTTTTCTTCACACTTGACTTTTCCCTCTGTTGTCACCTCTTAAAAATACTTTTGGTAGCTTGAATGTGAACCATCCCCCATGGCCTCATGTGTTTGTGTTTAAGCCTCATATTTAATCCCCAGATTGGTGGTAATTTGCGAGGCAGAGCCTTACTAGAAGAGCTATGTCAAATGGGGTGTTACAGCCTGGCTGTAACAGCTAGCTCACTCTTGCTGCTACCTCCCAGATGCTAAGGCAAGATGTGATCGGCAGCCTCTGTTTTGCCATGTCACAATGAAACTTCTGCTCAGCACTATAAGCTGAAAGGAACTATTCCTTCCATAAACTGTTTCTGGATGGATGTTTTATCTCAGCAATGAGAAGGAACTTGCTGTGAAATCAAAGTAAGGCACACGGTTGTTCTGAGCTCTCCTATAATTCCCACATTCAGGAAGCTAAGGCAGGAGGATCTAGAGTTCAAAGCTAGCGTGAATTATATAGAGAGACCCTATCTCAAAAAATATAAAGAAAGAAAGTAAAATAGACGCGATTAGGACCATCACAATAGTTGTAAGCATGGCAGTAACAGGATTTTATAAAGTAGGAAAGATTAGACTCCACTCCAAATTGAGCATGAGCAAGTGGGAATTTATAGCTAAGGAGCATGCTGGGTTTTGTGGATTGAAATGGAGGGAACAACAGTAGTAAAGGGTATCCTGACTAGTGTGAATGTAAAATGCTCCCTATAGCCTCCTATGTTTTGAATACATGATCCTCAACTGGTAGCAATTTTGGAGAGCTGTGGAGCCTTTGGGAAATGGAGCCTTGCTAGAGGAGATGTGTCAATTGGGGCTGCCTTGAAGTTGATTAGCCCAACCTACTGGGTGTTCTGAGAGGTCTCCAAGACTCCTTCCTAATGCTGTGACAAGATGAGACACCCCAACTGCCTGCTCTGCTATGCTTTCCCTGCCATGACAATAATACCCTCAATACTGTAAGCAGAGGGATAGGGAGATGGCTCACTGGTTAAAGGTGCTTGCTGTCTTGCAAAGCCTGCCAGCCTGGGTTAGATTCCTCAGTACTCATATAAACACAGTGGCTCATGAATCTAGAGTTAATTTGCAAAGGCAAGAAGCCCTGGCATGCCCATTATTATTTATTTCTCTGTTCTGTTAGAAAATATAATAATAAAAATATTGTTAAAACCTATAAGCACAAATAAAACCTTTCCTCCCATAAGCTGCTTCTGGTTAGATGTTTTTTTCCTAATAATGAGAAAGTAACTGCTACACTGACTAACACAACCAACAGGATTTCTGATGAAGACAGGCCAATGTGACCAGTCATCACCTGGGGAATGACTGAGGATGGAGGGATTTGATTAGATCCTGAAGGTGACTAAATGTCCAGAATGGGGGTATCTTGCTAAACTAACTCAACAGGGTTCATTTAAAAAGGTTTAATTACAAGAGAGAGAAAGAGAGTGAATGAGTGCATAGATGCACCAGGACCTCTTGCCATATCTGGCTTTACATGGGTGATAGAGAATGGAACCCAGGATGACAGGCTTTGTAAACCAGCAGTTTTAACTACTGAGACATTGATTTAGGCTAAACTCTACACTGAGCTCCAGAGAACCAGACAAAAATTAGAATAGAGTCATGCATGCTAAAGTTCAGCTTCAAGGCTGGAGAGATGGTTCAATGTTTAAGACACTTGCCTGCAAAGCCTAACAACACTGGTATGATTCTCCAGTACTCATAAAGCCAGATGCACAATGTGGCACATGCATCTGGAGTTCCTTTGCAGAGGCAAGAGGTCCTGGCGTGCCTAGTCTCTCTTTCTTCTCTCTCCCTCTTTGTCTCTCTCTCTCCTCTCTATCTCCCTCTACTTGCAAATAAATAAATAAAAATACAAAGTTTAGTTTCAATAAACTACATTATCACCTGATCTTTCAAGAAACCAGGATTAGAGAGACAACAGCCATCTTTTCCAAATGGGCCAATTTTAATTTTCTCTTTTTCAATCATATGCAAAAGGTCACCTGAAATAGTCTCATGTAAACTAGTCAGTTATTTTGCTATTATTCTATTTTCCTTTTTTTGATTTATAAGAAAAAGTAACTTTGAAATGACTAATCTACTTTCTGCTCTTCATTTCAGCTTCTTTCTCCCTTTTCTAAAACCAACTTCCTCTGCTCAGCCCTTTGGAACACTTACTCTATTTTTATGGAATGAAGTGTTGCTCAGTTCTAGAATTCAAATAAAGCCTGTTGAGGTCTTTAAACTAAATTTGTTGTAATTTTGCCCTCTAACAATTTCTGCAGAAATAATGGCTCCATAGTCTGTGCCTGGCTCCTTTTGTCTTTCTTTTGACTGCTCTTGAGGTAGATCCATCCCCAGGCAAGAAAAACTGGGAAACTGGATAAAAGTAGACAGACTACCAGTGACAGAGTGAGAAATCAAGTAAAATATGGATTTCTCAACAATGTTTTCAAGTTAACTTCACTGAAAAATAGAAGCTTCTCCAAGAGGGCTGAATTTGAGTGCTGAAGAATCAGGCTGGGGTCAGGAGGAAGATATACAAAGTGAAATTTTCTCTGTGCAAGAACGAGGAATCCCATGGATGTGTTAGAATACAATGCATATATGTATATGATGTATGTATATATGTGTGTATAGGTGTATATATAACATACATATACATATACACATATACATATATGTACATGCATTTTAAGCAAAGAAGGATCCCAGGGACTATCAGTCCCATTCTGATAGGCTGATTATTTCAAATTAAAGGAACTCAAAATCAACAGATACTGAGCTAGGCTTTCCCCAGATGTGTTTACTTCAAGTTCATTAACACAGCCAGGAGATAAATGAATGAGGAAATGGATACTATTTACAAGTAAGCTGAGCACTCAAAAGAATTCTCAAAACAGTGCCTTTCAGACCCAAGGATGTGAGGTACTTTTATTGGGAAAACTTACACTTATTTGTATAAGAAAGACGCATCCACTCATGAAGATGTAGGTAAATTTCTGAGCATGCTCAATTTGAGGTCATGTACAAAAATATGGTGGATGGAATGAATATCTCTTGGTGGAGAAATTAATATCATGATAAGCAAATTGGCCCTCGATTATCTGAAAAGAACAAGTCAAGATGATGGTATTAGTCTGCTGGTACCTTGCTTCTCTGGAAGGACAACAAGGAGGGGAAGGAAGAGGAGGACAAGCACAAGGAAGATAAAGAAGAGAAAGAGGAGGAGGAAGGAGAAGGGTGATGAAGAGAAGGAGGAGGAGAGGGAGAATAAGGTGAAGGAAGAGGAGGAAGGAGGAAGAAGAGGATGAGAAGGGGGTTAGGGGAGGAAAAAGAGGAGGAAGAGGGAGGGGGAAGGAAGAGGAAAAGGAAGAAGAGGGAAGAGAGAAGAGGAAGAGGAAGAAAAGGAGGAAGAGGAAGAGGAGAGAAGGAGGAGAAGAATAAACCACAGATGAAAGTATGTTAACAGTCATTTAAATGGAAAACAACCTTTCCATAAAAGTACAGGTGATTTTCCCAAAAAGAACCTCTTAGTGACTAACAATACCTCCATATTTGTCTGCTTTAAGTCCAGACCCACCAAGGGCCCTTTCCTGAGTTTTTATTTAACTGCAGTCTGTCAAGATGGCAGGACATACTTTAGTTACACGTCATTGTCTTCCATTTCGATTTTCAGTCCCACTCAGCAGCTCAGAAGCAAAGATTTGCAATCTATTGTATGCCCTCTGGTACAATGGGCTTTGTCCCAGGTCATCAAATGTTTCTCCAAGCACATTGGATTCTAGTAAATCATGCACTATATTCCCTCTCTACATTCTCCACTCTACCCTGCCTTCATGGAATAATTTATTGAAATCGTCTCCGTGCTATGAGCAGAGTCTTCATAAAGCACAAAATGGAAAGTAACTAGGCTGATGTTCATTCATTTTTCAGTAGATGCTTCTGCCAGGCATTGGTGTGGGAGTGGGAGGGACAGAAATGAACAAGATGTGTCCTGCCCCTGACATAACCCCTCACCTTGTCTTCTACTTGAGAGTCGCCCTAGACATGCTAATGTTCCTGGGCATGAGAGGTAGCTTTGGGCACTGCGGGATAGTGACCCTGCAGGAGTTGGACCCAAGGACCCATGGGGTCCAAGAATCATGTGACTGCCCAGAGATTGCTCAAAGTGAAGGTTAGCTTTAAGGGCCCATCCATGTCATACACAGAGTTCACCTGAGCTTGCCTGAGTAGATGGAGGAATTCAAATGGGAATATTTAATGTAGAGACAGCAAGGTTTATCAGGGGATGTATGAACCCCTGTCATTTAAACTACAACAAAATTCTGGCTTGATTTGAGCACAGGAGCCTAATTGCCTTTCTCTCCATTAATTCTGTTAGAAGGATTGACAGGTAATGAAAATAGGGAAATTTTTCATTAGGCTTGGGTTAGGATCAAAAATAAAAAATAAACTTGAGCTATTTCTAAATTCTACCATATTTTCATCTGGGGAAAAATAAAGAGCTCTGCAGTAATCTCCAGAGGGGGATCAAGGAGGCTGGTGACAATGTAGTCAAAAGGGCATTCATTCCTAAGCAAATGTCAGAAAAAGAACTTAACAAAATACCCTTGGCTCTTTGGGTCTTTAGGCAGCAGGAGAAAACATGGCACTGACAGAGGGCAGCTGGGGAATGCTATCCTCAGCCCTGCACAGGAGGAAGAAGGCTCTGAACTCAGAGAGATGAAAAGTCATGAGATCACAGTGTGTCCACATAGAGTGGTGAGAAATCCAACACCCCTCCCTCACTGAGAGAGGAGTAAGGCTAGGTGGGAGGTAGGACCAGCCCAGAGCAGCAGCTCTCTTCCCCTTGCACGTGTTGACATGGGCAGTGGGATTTGAAAGCAACTGTCCAGTGTCCCAGGCAGTGAGCCTGGAGAAAGCAGCCAGTGCAGGCTCAATGGGCTTTTCCACAGCAGCAGCAGGAGGCCTCTCACCACCTACTACACAGGGACCATGGCCACCCACTTCACACACCAGAAAACAGTGGTTGTGTGCACACAAACCTTCTTAGCAGTACATAGTGTGATTCAGAACTGGGATTCTAAACATGGCAATCAGATTCAAAAAGGGAAGTTCTTACTGACTCTATCACATTGCCTCTTTCAGGAAGAACTGAACATTGGTGTGACTTGTAGCCAGATGTAAAAAGAAGCCAGTGAGGAAGTTGGCCTCGGTGCTACATCATTGAAATGGAGATTAGAACCACCATCTCTAAATATTCCACTGTGGCATATGGAGACTTTTGTGCTGAAGGCCACTGAGAAACAACAGATACAGAAAAGTCTTCTCGGAGTTTCCTTAACTGAGGAAAGCAGATGTCTGAGCTGAACTGCCACAAAGTGTTTGTTTCTTCATGGGAATTTCATGGCCATGAAGAAGATGGAAAGCCAATATAAAAAATGGTCTGTGTAAGCAAACCTTACGTAACAAACTTTATCAGCTGCAGTGGTTTAGATCAAAGTCCCCATAAACTCAGTTTGAATGCTTGATCCCAAGCCAATAGCAACTTGCTAGGGGTGAGCCGTGAGGTTTGTCAGTCCCTAGCTTGCCAGTGTGAATTTGGCTCACTCTCCTGCTGATATGTTCCATCTGCTATGGCAGAAGTAATGCATAGCCTCTACACATGCCATGGTTCCCTGCCACCATGAAGCTTCTCCTAGAGACTACAAGCCAAAATCAAACCTTTCCTCCATCAGCTGCTTTTGGCCAGTTACTTTGTCCTGTGACATGAAGGTAACTGCCACATTACCTTCCCCATGAATTTATCCTCATGCTCTTTACTGCCCCCAGACCCTCTGTCTGTCTACTTTCCCATCATGTTTTTTACCCTTTGTTAAAATGATACACAACCATCCTAGTAAGGCACTTCCCTGGGTTCTTCTTCTTTTCTGAGAAACTCTGTACATCAAATATCACAGGTATTTACATACCTTTCCCCCTGCTCTCTTCTCCTTTGTCAGTTTAATCCTCTAAACTAGCCACGAAACACAACAGAGAAAAACATAACTTTCCCCCCTCCCCTACAGCAAGAAAAATTACAGAAATGATGTAAGTTTTCAGGATTTCCCAAGATTTTGCTGCATACCAAAATTACCAGTGTTCCTTTATTTCCCCAAACATCATGGCTCTCTGAAGAACCCATGTAAGTTGCTATCTCACTGATTAATTGAAGAATTGGGACTGTAAGTGTGAAGTGAGATCATGCTTGATAATACAGCATTGGAAACCAGAAGGGAGAGGAGGTTTGTTCTGTGTCTGGAGCCTTAAACAAGAAAGTAATGTCTATCCCAGGAGAGGATGGTTTTACCAGGGGTCATCTTTCCCTGGCCACTACAGCATGGTCTGGATGTCATTTGGGAAGAAGCTGGCCAAGGTAGATGTGGAGAAGCAAAGTGCTTAGATCTTTTGGCCACAAAATGGTGAGCCAAGGGGGGCGGAGCAAGATGGTGACAGAGTAACAACGTCGCCAGGACTCTCCGGAAAGGTTTGATCCCCTCAGCTGGTATCCAGGCTTTGGACACAGACTGAACCCGAGTTCGGACTCTCCCTCCCTCCCGAACCCCTGGGCTGCAGCAGACGGGGTTCGCGAGTAGCTCTCTGCTCCCCTGTGGAGCAGAGGGCCGAGCCCTCCCCCCACACTAGCTGCCGCCATTATCCCCTGGGGCAGATTCCAAGCTCTCCACAGAGGTTTCATTGCAGGACTGAGACCCGGGCACCCGCTCACGGCCTCTCCTCGGCTTCGGCTTGGGGTCCACAGCAGGGTTCCACAGCTGATCTCAGCTCTGCAGGGGAGCACAGAGCGGGCAGGGCCTAGTGCACCCAGGGCTCACGCCTCTGTCCCCTCGCGCGGGTTCAGATCCCTGGCGCCAATTGAGAGGCTTCCCCGCGGGTGCTGCCGGTCCTCAGAGGTGGTCTTCCCCACGTTCTGAGAGGGGAGGTTTGGGGCCGCCTAGCCTCTCCTCAGCTTCAGAACCTCTGCAGGTTCCCGGCAGCTCTCAGCTCTGCAGGGGAGCCAGCAGCTGTGCCCTTCCTCTGCACCTCAGGCTCTACCTTTACCCCCTCGTGGCAGATTCCTGGTACTTGGCGCCAACTGAGAGGCTTCCCTGTGGGAGCAGCCGGTCCTCAGAGGCGGTCCCCTCCACCTTCTGAGAGGGGAAAGAGTGTCTCTCCACGGAGGTTTAAGGTCTGTCTCCAATACAGGCCCAAGTTTGGGGCCGCCCAGCCTCTCATCAGCTTCGGGACCACTGACCCCCACTTCTCTATCAGGGCATGGGCAGAAGCCAAAGGAAAAACGCAACTTCCCAAATCAGGGCCGCTAGTCCCATTATGGAACACAAAACTGGCAAGGAGGTGGAAGAAGCTCATACAGAATTGCAGAGAGAACATTATGACTCCTGACCACAACAGCAATGCAGATATGATGCAGTTAAGGGCTGACATGGAAATTATGAGAAAAGACATAAATGAGTTGAAGCATTCCTACTCAAGCATAGACTCAAAACTGAATGCGATGGAGAGAAATATGAACGATTTCAGAAATACATTAAGTGAATTAAAGCTTAATCAGCTAAGAGAAGAGCTGGACAATCAATTAATTAAATTTGATGAGGACTTAAGAAAACTAAAAAATGATTATCAGGAAACCCAAGCAAAAACAAAAATAGATTGGAAATTGGATCTCACCAAAGAATTAGAGGCCATTAATAAAATCATAGCAGAAACCAAAAATCAAGAAGAAATACTAAAAACCTCACTTGA